>JBAMBS010001285.1:0-19930 GCA_037044455.1 Zygothrica quintamaculata
TGCGATATGTTCCGCTACACATAGACGTACGCGAACCTAAGCTGCAACAAGGAAATGGTCTGAGAATATATTAGGATCCCGAACTGTTTGCACGTCAAGTATGTTAGACGCGTACCTTGCATCGATCACAATATAATCGATTTGATTACGAGTCCGTCGTTCAGGGAACAGCCAGAATACCTTGTGTTTATGAAGCTGGCGAAAAGAATGAAGGTATAGCTGTCGTTTTACCCTCAGGTTCTGTGACATCTTAAGAACTCAGCTTGAACACCTGCCGCCCACTTTGCGCCGCTCTCTTTCACTGGCGAAACCCAACGTCAACGTCACATCTGCAAAACTGCTCCCACAGGGACCCCACAATTCTAGAAATAACTAAAATCCTAAGCACGAAGGCTTCCTGGAAACGAATACGCCGATAAAGTCGCCAGCCACATAAGGTCTGCTGCATTGCTCCTTTGTAACCACATTTACGCCAAGGACATGAAGAATTTCATTCGTGATCGACTCTTCGATCATAAACTTAATAAATGAAGTTTATTCTCCCACCGGTACGCTGTCTAAGCCCAGACTGCACCAAAATTCAGTTCTATCCAAAGCTCAAGAGACCCGAATGCGCCAGCAGCCGCCACACTCAGTTAATTTACAACCACGTGGCCATATGATTACCCTGCGGGGAAAACCTAACCCGTAGTGGACTCCTACCTCAATCAAGGTTCCTGAATTTGTTTTCCAGTCACCAGCCCACCGTCTGCACATTCCATCCGAAGGAAATATTACAACAATTCATAACTTCATTGTAAAAAGTAATCTTAAAATGTGACCAAAAGAAAGGTCGGTGCCAAAGTTCCCAGCAGCCAATGCTTTGCTTTTAGACCCTTTGTCATAAAAAAAGCAAAGCGAAGCTAAGGAAACGTGCAAAATCCAAAAGTATGTAACACATAGAAATAATCATAGGAGACGACAAGACGAGTTGATCTAGCAATGTCCGTTTGTCCGTCTGTCTGTCCGATCGTCCGTCCGTCCGTATGAATGCCTGTTTCTCAGAGACTATAAGAGCTAGAGCAACCAAATTTTAAACCCAGATGCGTTTTTTCGAACGCTACACGAGATTGTTTTAGATTTTCGAATGTTTTTTCCTGACTACCATAATAAATAACCAGTAAGAAGTCTGAAGTCGAGTGTACCCGACTACGAGAGCCCCTTTGCCTACATATACAGCCATAAACACACATACTCATACATACACACAGTTCTGCACGTACTTAGCAATTGCGCGCACCTTTTAGCCCCCATGCACTATATCGCGGTACGTAATGTTGTATAACTTCCGTGTTTATTGTTCAATTTTAACGAAATACACAAGGTAGATGAAGAATGGTTTACTTAATATGTGTGCGGAGTCAGGGGAGGAAATTCAAAAATCTAAAACAAACTCATATAGCGTACAAAAATAACAAATCTAGGTTTAACAATTAAGAAGTCTGTAGTCGAGTGTACCCGACTACGAGAGCCCCTTTGCCTACATATACAGCCATACACACACATACTCATACATACACACAGTTCTGCACGTACTTGGTCATTGCGCGCGCCTTTTAGCCCCCCACGCTCTATATCACGGTACTTAATGTTGTATAACTTCCGTGTTTATTGTTAAATTCTAACGAATTTCACAACGTAGTTGAAGATTGGTCTACTTAATATGTGTACTTAAAAGAAATTTGATCGGTTAAAATTGTATCTGAAAATCGATTTTTTCGAATTGCGTTGGTCAGGGGACCAAATTGAAAAATCTAAAACAAACTCGTACAGCGTACGAACATAGCAAATCTACGTTCCAAATTTCGTTGCTCTAGCTCTTATTTTGCGCGCACTACCATAACCCCCGGAGCCAATAACGCCACATTTGATGATCTATAACTTCCGAGATTTTTGATGAATCTTACCCAGACTTACAACGTCGATTAAGAATGGTCTAATTATGATGTGTACCAAAAATAAATTTGATCGGTTGAAAATTATGCTAAATAATCGTTTTTTTCGATTTGCGGGGGTCAGAGGAGAAAATTAAAAAATCAAAAACAAACTCGTATAACCTACGAACATAACGAATCTAGATTTCAAGTTTGGTTGCTCTAGCTCTTATAGTCTCTGAGAAACAGGCGTTCATACAGACGGACAGACGGACAGACGGTCAGACGGACAGACGGACAGACTAACAGACGGACAGGGCTAGATGAACTCGTCTTGTCGTCCTGATTCAGAATATATATACTTTATGGGGTCTCCGACGATTATTTCTATGTGTTACATACTTTTGGATTTTTCACATTTCCAATAGCTCCGCTTTGCTCTTTTTTTACAAAAAGGCAAAGGGGCTAAAAATTTGGTTGCTCTAGCTCTTATAGTCTCTGAGAAACAGGCGTTCATACAGACGGACAGACGGACAGACGGACAGACAGACAGACGGACAGGGCTAGATAAACTCGTCTTGTCGTCCTGATTCAGAATATATATACTTTATGGGGTCTCCGATGATTATTTCTATGTGTTACATACTTTTGGATTTTGCACATTTCCAATAGCTCCGCTTTGCTCTTTTTTTGCAAAAAGGCAAAGGGGCTAAAAATTTGGTTGCTCTAGCTCTTATAGTCTCTGAGAAACAGACGTTCATACAGACGGACGGACGGACATGGCTAGATCGACTCGTCTTGTCGTCCTGATCAAGAATATATATACTTTATGGGGTCTCCGATGATTATTTCTATGTGTAACATACTATTGGATTTTGCATAATTCCAATAGTTCAGCTTTGCTCTTTTTTACAATAAGGCAAAGGGGCTAAAAAACAAGTAAGAGGTCTGTAGTCGAGTGTACCCGACTACGAGAGCCCCTTTGCCTACATATACAGCCATAAACACACATACTCATACATACACACAGTTCTGCACGTACTTAGCAATTGCGCGCACCTTTTAGCCCCCATGCACTATATCGCGGTACGTAATGTTGTATAGCTTCCGTGTTTATTGTTCAATTTTAACGAAATACACAAGGTAGATGAAGAATGGTTTACTTAATATGTGTGCGTAAAATAAATTTGATCGGTTAAAATTGTATAATCGATTATAATCGATTTTTTCAAATTGCGGGGGTCAGGGGAGGAAATTGAAAAATCCAAAACAATCTCGTATAGCGTACGAACATAACAAATTTAAGATCCCAATTTCGTTGCTCTAGCTCTTATTTTGCGCGCACTACTACACCTCCCCGGGGACCATAATGCCACTTTTGATGATGTATAACTTCCGAGATTTTTGATCAATCTTACCCAGATTCACAACATGGATCAAGAGCGGTCTAATTATGATGTATGCCGAAAAGAAATTCGATCGGTTGAAAATTGTGCTTAATAATCGTTTTTTTTGAATTGCGAGAGTCAGGGGAGGAAATTCAAAAATCTAAAACAAACTCATATAGCGTACAAAAATAACAAATCTAGGTTTAACAATTAAGAAGTCTGTAGTCGAGTGTACCCGACTACGAGAGCCCCTTTGCCTACATATACAGCCATACACACACATACTCATACATACACACAGTTCTGCACGTACTTGGTCATTGCGCGCGCCTTTTAGCCCCCCACGCTCTATATCACGGTACTTAATGTTGTATAACTTCCGTGTTTATTGTTAAATTCTAACGAATTTCACAACGTAGTTGAAGATTGGTCTACTTAATATGTGTACTTAAAAGAAATTTGATCGGTTAAAATTGTATCTGAAAATCGATTTTTTCGAATTGCGTTGGTCAGGGGACCAAATTGAAAAATCTAAAACAAACTCGTACAGCGTACGAACATAGCAAATCTACGTTCCAAATTTCGTTGCTCTAGCTCTTATTTTGCGCGCACTACCATAACCCCCGGAGCCAATAACGCCACATTTGATGATCTATAACTTCCGAGATTTTTGATCAATCTTACCCAGACTTACAACATCGATTAAGAATGGTCTTATTATGATGTGTACCAAAAATAAATTTGATCGGTTGAAAATTATGCTAAATAATCGTTTTTTTCGATTTGCGGGGGTCAGAGGAGAAAATTAAAAAATCAAAAACAAACTCGTATAACCTACGAACATAACGAATCTAGATTTCAAGTTTGGTTGCTCTAGCTCTTATAGTCTCTGAGAAACAGGCGTTCATACAGACGGACAGACGGACAGACGGTCAGACGGACAGACGGACAGACAAACAGACGGACAGGGCTAGATGAACTCGTCTTGTCGTCCTGATTCAGAATATATATACTTTATGGGGTCTCCGACGATTATTTCTATGTGTTACATACTTTTGGATTTTTCACATTTCCAATAGCTCCGCTTTGCTCTTTTTTTACAAAAAGGCAAAGGGGCTAAAAATTTGGTTGCTCTAGCTCTTATAGTCTCTGAGAAACAGGCGTTCATACAGACGGACAGACGGACAGACGGTCAAACGGACAGACGGACAGACGGACAGACAGACAGACGGACAGGGCTAGATGAACTCGTCTTGTCGTCCTGATTCAGAATATATATACTTTATGGGGTCTCCGATGATTATTTCTATGTGTTACATACTTTTGGATTTTGCACATTTCCAATAGCTCCGCTTTGCTCTTTTTTTGCAAAAAGGCAAAGGGGCTAAAAATTTGGTTGCTCTAGCTCTTATAGTCTCTGAGAAACAGACGTTCATACAGACGGACGGACGGACATGGCTAGATCGACTCGTCTTGTCGTCCTGATCAAGAATATATATACTTTTTGGGGTCTCCGATGATTATTTCTATGTGTAACATACTATTGGATTTTGCATAATTCCAATAGCTCAGCTTTGCTCTTTTTTACAATAAGGCAAAGGGGCTAAAAAACAAGTAAGAGGTCTGTAGTCGAGTGTACCCGACTACGAGAGCCCCTTTGCCTACATATACAGCCATAAACACACATACTCATACATACACACAGTTCTGCACGTACTTAGCAATTGCGCGCACCTTTTAGCCCCCATGCACTATATCGCGGTACGTAATGTTGTATAACTTCCGTGTTTATTGTTCAATTTTAACGAAATACACAAGGTAGATGAAGAATGGTTTACTTAATATGTGTGCGTAAAATAAATTTGATCGGTTAAAATTGTATAATCGATTATAATCGATTTTTTCAAATTGCGGGGGTCAGGGGAGGAAATTGAAAAATCCAAAACAATCTCGTATAGCGTACGAACATAAAAAATTTAAGATCCCAATTTCGTTGCTCTAGCTCTTATTTTGCGCGCACTACTACACCTCCCCGGGGACCATAATGCCACTTTTGATGATGTATAACTTCCGAGATTTTTGATCAATCTTACCCAGATTCACAACATGGATCAAGAGCGGTCTAATTATGATGTATGCCGAAAAGAAATTCGATCGGTTGAAAATTGTGCTTAATAATCGTTTTTAGCCCCTTTGCCTTTTTTGTAAAAAAAGAGCAAAGCGGAGCTATTGGAAATATGCAAAATCCAAAAGTATGTAACACATAGAAATAATCATCGGAGACCCCATAAAGTATATATATTCTGAATCAGGACGACAAGACGAGTTCATCTAGCCCTGTCCGTCTGTCTGTCCGTCCGTCCGTCCGTCCGTCCGTCCGTCCGTCCGTCCGTCCGTCCGTCCGTCCGTCCGTCCGTCCGTATGAACGCCTGTTTCTCGGAGACTATAAGAGCTAGAGCAACCAAACTTGAAATCTAGATTCGTTATGTTCGTACGCTGTACAAGTTTGTTTTTGATTTTTGAATTTCCTCCCCTGACCACCGCAATTTGAAAAAATCGATTTTCAGATACAATTTTTAACCGATTAAATTTCTTTTACGCACACATATTAAGTAGACCATTCTCCATCTACGTTGTGAATTTCGTTAGATTTGAACTATAAACACGGAAGTTATACAACATTAGGTACCGCGCTATGGAGCGTGGGGGCTAAAAGGTGCGCGCAATGGCTAAGTACGTGCAGAACTGTGTGTATGTATGAGTATGTGTGTGTATGGCTGTATATGTTGGCAAAGGGGCTCTCGTAGTCGGGTACACTCGACTACAGACTTCTTACTTGTTTTTGAATTGCGAGAGTCAGGGGAGGAAATTCAAAAATCTAAAACAAACTCATATAGCGTACAAAAATAACAAATCTAGGTTTAACAATTAAGAAGTCTGTAGTCGAGTGTACCCGAATACGAGAGCCCCTTTGCCTACATATACAGCCATACACACACATACTCATACATACACACAGTTCTGCACGTACTTGGTCATTGCGCGCGCCTTTTAGCCCCCCACGCTCTATATCACGGTACTTAATGTTCTATATCTTCCGTGTTTATTGTTAAATTCTAACGAATTTCACAACGTAGTTGAAGATTGGTCTACTTAATATGTGTACTTAAAAGAAATTTGATCGGTTAAAATTGTATCTGAAAATCGATTTTTTCGAATTGCGTTGGTCAGGGGACCAAATTGAAAAATCTAAAACAAACTCGTACAGCGTACGAACATAGCAAATCTACGTTCCAAATTTCGTTGCTCTAGCTCTTATTTTGCGCGCACTACCATAACCCCCGGAGCCAATAACGCCACATTTGATGATCTATAACTTCCGAGATTTTTGATCAATCTTACCCAGACTTACAACATCGATTAAGAATGGTCTAATTATGATGTGTACCAAAAATAAATTTGA
Organism: Zygothrica quintamaculata; assembly: GCA_037044455.1. Taxonomy (NCBI): domain Eukaryota; kingdom Metazoa; phylum Arthropoda; class Insecta; order Diptera; family Drosophilidae; genus Zygothrica; species Zygothrica quintamaculata. The sequence continues at coordinate 6,765 of JBAMBS010001285.1, forward strand.
TCGGTTGAAAATTATGCTTAATAATCGTTTTTTTCGATTTGCGGGGGTCAGAGGAGAAAATTAAAAAATCAAAAACAAACTCGTATAACCTACGAACATAACGAATCTAGATTTCAAGTTTGGTTGCTCTAGCTCTTATAGTCTCTGAGAAACAGGCGTTCATACAGACGGACAGACGGACAGACGGTCAGACGGACAGACGGACAGACAAACAGACGGACAGGGCTAGATGAACTCGTCTTGTCGTCCTGATTCAGAATATATATACTTTATGGGGTCTCCGACGATTATTTCTATGTGTTACATACTTTTGGATTTTTCACATTTCCAATAGCTCCGCTTTGCTCTTTTTTTACAAAAAGGCAAAGGGGCTAAAAATTTGGTTGCTCTAGCTCTTATAGTCTCTGAGAAACAGGCGTTCATACAGACGGACAGACGGACAGACGGTCAAACGGACAGACGGACAGACAGACAGACGGACAGGGCTAGATGAACTCGTCTTGTCGTCCTGATTCAGAATATATACACTTTATGGGTCTCCGATGATTATTTCTATGTGTTACATACTTTTGGATTTTGCACATTTCCAATAGCTCCGCTTTGCTCTTTTTTTGCAAAAAGGCAAAGGGGCTAAAAATTTGGTTGCTCTAGCTCTTATAGTCTCTGAGAAACAGACGTTCATACAGACGGACGGACGGACATGGCTAGATCGACTCGTCTTGTCGTCCTGATCAAGAATATATATACTTTATGGGGTCTCCGATGATTATTTCTATGTGTAACATACTTTTGGATTTTGCATAATTCCAATAGCTCAGCTTTGCTCTTTTTTACAATAAGGCAAAGGGGCTAAAAAACAAGTAAGAGGTCTGTACTCGAGTGTACCCGACTACGAGAGCCCCTTTGCCTACATATACAGCCATAAACACACATACTCATACATACACACAGTTCTGCACGTACTTAGCAATTGCGCGCACCTTTTAGCCCCCATGCACTATATCGCGGTACGTAATGTTGTATAACTTCCGTGTTTATTGTTCAATTTTAACGAAATACACAAGGTAGATGAAGAATGGTTTACTTAATATGTGTGCGTAAAATAAATTTGATCGGTTAAAATTGTATAATCGATTATAATCGATTTTTTCAAATTGCGGGGGTCAGGGGAGGAAATTGAAAAATCCAAAACAATCTCGTATAGCGTACGAACATAACAAATTTAAGATCCCAATTTCGTTGCTCTAGCTCTTATTTTGCGCGCACTACTACACCTCCCCGGGGACCATAATGCCACTTTTGATGATGTATAACTTCCGAGATTTTTGATCAATCTTACCCAGATTCACAACATGGATCAAGAGCGGTCTAATTATGATGTATGCCGAAAAGAAATTCGATCGGTTGAAAATTGTGCTTAATAATCGTTTTTTTTGAATTGCGAGAGTCAGGGGAGGAAATTCAAAAATCTAAAGCAAACTCATATAGCGTACAAAAATAACGAATCTAGGTTTAACAATTAAGAAGTCTGTAGTCGAGTGTACCCGACTACGAGAGCCCCTTTGCCTACATATACAGCCATACACATACATACTCATACATACACACAGTTCTGCACGTACTTGGTCATTGCGCGCGCCTTTTAGCCCCCCACGCTCTATATCACGGTACTTAATGTTGTATAACTTCCGTGTTTATTGTTAAATTCTAACGAATTTCACAACGTAGTTGAAGATTGGTCTACTTAATATGTGTACTTAAAAGAAATTTGATCGGTTAAAATTGTATCTGAAAATCGATTTTTTCGAATTGCGTTGGTCAGGGGACCAAATTGAAAAATCTAAAACAAACTCGTACAGCGTACGATCATAGCAAATCTACGTTCCAAATTTCGTTGCTCTAGCTCTTATTTTGCGCGCACTACCATAACCCCCGGAGCCAATAACGCCACATTTGATGATCTATAACTTCCGAGATTTTTGATCAATCTTACCCAGACTTACAACATCGATTAAGAATGGTCTAATTATGATGTGTACCAAAAATAAATTTGATCGGTTGAAAATTATGCTAAATAATCGTTTTTTTCGATTTGCGGGGGTCAGAGGAGAAAATTAAAAAATCAAAAACAAACTCGTATAACCTACGAACATAACGAATCTAGATTTCAAGTTTGGTTGCTCTAGCTCTTATAGTCTCTGAGAAACAGGCGTTCATACAGACGGACAGACGGACAGACGGTCAGACGGACAGACGGACAGACAAACAGACGGACAGGGCTAGATGAACTCGTCTTGTCGTCCTGATTCAGAATATATATACTTTATGGGGTCTCCGACGATTATTTCTATGTGTTACATACTTTTGGATTTTTCACATTTCCAATAGCTCCGCTTTGCTCTTTTTTTACAAAAAGGCAAAGGGGCTAAAAATTTGGATGCTCTAGCTCTTATAGTCTCTGAGAAACAGGCGTTCATACAGACGGACAGACGGACAGACGGTCAAACGGACAGACGGACAGACAGACAGACGGACAGGGCTAGATGAACTCGTCTTGTCGTCCTGATTCAGAATATATATACTTTATGGGGTCTCCGAATGATTATTTCTATGTGTTACATACTTTTGGATTTTGCACATTTCCAATAGCTCCGCTTTGCTCTTTTTCTGCAAAAAGGCAAAGGGGCTAAAAATTTGGTTGCTCTAGCTCTTATAGTCTCTGAGAAACAGACGTTCATACAGACGGACGGACGGACATGGCTAGATCGACTCGTCTTGTCGTCCTGATCAAGAATATATATACTTTATGGGGTCTCCGATGATTATTTCTATGTGTAACATACTTTTGGATTTTGCATAATTCCAATAGCTCAGCTTTGCTCTTTTTTACAATAAGGCAAAGGGGCTAAAAAACAAGTAAGAGGTCTGTAGTCGAGTGTACCCGACTACGAGAGCCCCTTTGCCTACATATACAGCCATAAACACACATACTCATACATACACACAGTTCTGCACGTACTTAGTCATTGCGCGCACCTTTTAGCCCACCACGCTCAATAACGCGGTACTTAATGTTGTATAACTTCCGTGTTTATTGTTCAACTTTAACGAAATTCACAACGTATATGAAGAATGGTCTATTTAATATGTGTGCGAAAAAGAAATTAGCTCGATTCGAAATTTGTACCTTATAATCGATTTTTTCAAATTGCGGCGATCAGGGGAAGAAATTCGAAAATCTAAAACAGTCTCGTATAGCGTACAAACAGAACATATCTACGTTCCAAATTTCTTTGCTCTAGCTCTTATTTTGCGCGCACTACATAGCCCCCCCGGGGCCCAGAACGCCACTTTTGCTGATCTATAACTTCCGAGATTTTTGATCAATCTTACCCAGATTCACAACATCGATCACGAATGGTCTAATTATGATGTGTGCCAAAAATAAATTTGTTCGGTTGAAAATTGTGCTTAATAATGTTTTTTTTTTCGATTTGCGTGGTCAGGGGAGGAAATTGAAAAATCAAAAACAAACTTGTACAGCGTACGAACATAACGAATCTAGAAATCAAGTTTGGTTGCTCTAGCTCTTATAGTCTCTGAGAAGCATACATACTTTTGGATTTTGCATATTTCCAATAGCTCCGCTTTGCTCTTTTTTTACAAAAAGGCAAAGGGGCTAAAAATAAAAGTAAGAAGTCTGTAGTCGAGTGTACCCGACTACGTGAGCCTCTTTGCCTACATATACAGCCGTACACACATATACTCACACATACACACAGCTCTGCACGTACTTTAAGCCATTGTGCGCGCTTTTAAGCCCCCACGATCCATTTTGCGATACTTAATTTTCTGTAACTTCCGTGTATATTTTTCTATATTAACGAAATTCACAACGTAGATTAGGAATGGTCTAAATAATATGTGTGTCAAAAAGAATAATCGGTTAAAAATTGTGCCTTATAATCAATTTTTTCGAATTGCGGTGGTCAGGGGAAAAAGTTCGGAAATCTAAAACAAACTCGTAAAGCGTACGAAAATAACGAATCTAAGTTTAAAATTTGGTTGCACTTGCTCTTATTGTCGTGAGAAACTCGCGTTCATACAGACTGGCGGATGGACAGACGGACATGCCTAGATCAACTTCTATTGTCGTCCTGATCAAGAATATATATGTACTTTATGGGGTCTCCGATGATTATTTCTATGTGTTATATACTTTTGAATTTTGCACATTTCCATTAGCTCCGCTTTGCTCTTTTTTATGATTTACAGGCTAACATTATTATTGGCAGTCATGGTGGAGCCGAGGCAAACAAATTCGCTTACAGTCTCAAAGCTATAGTGTCATGCCGCCAGTTAAGAGTTATGGAGTCGTGATTCTCTGCTGAAGCACACCATGAACTTAGTTTATGATACTTACCATCAGTAGATTGAAAAGCACACAAGACAGCGAGTCACCCTGAGACCACGTTTGGTATTAAAGGTTGCTCAATGTCATTCTGCAAAGCCGTATTAGCTTCGCAGGAATACCAAGCTTATACATGGCAGCACGCAAGTGATCCCACCGTGGGCTATTAAAAGCTGTCTTGTAGTCGACAAAAAAGGTGGTAAGCGTCGATCTGACTCTCTTGCGACTTCTCCAGGATCTAGCACAGTGTGAATAGCTGGTCAACGGTGGACCTGCCTGGTCTGAAACCACACTGATAAGGTCCAATCAGTGCTTCAGCAAATAGTTTTAGCCTTTCACGCAATACGCTCGTACCATGGCATCACCCTTCTTCAGGACAGGACAGATCAAGCTAAGGTTCCAATCGGGTATGCTCTCCACAAGCCATACATTGCGTAAGAGTTGGTGCATACACCTTACCAACTCTTCGTCTCCTGCCTTGAACAATTCAGCTGATAAGCCATCACCATCTGCTGCTTTATTGTTCTTAAGCCGCTGTATTACAGCATCGACTTCATCATGGCTAGCGATTGGTATATCAACATCGTCGTTGATTGGGGTTTGTGGATCACTTTCTCCTGTGTTAATATTTGCTTCACGCTCTGCTAAAAGTCTCGGTCATTATTCCTGCTTCTGCTACACTCCATTCTCTCACACCTCATCCCTTCTAATTCTCTTTTTTTGCGTTTAAGAACGCGCTTCTCCTTTCTTCTCTTGGCCCTGTACGCCTCTTCTACTGTCCTTGTAGCTACATATTGATGTGTTCGCTTATACGACGCATCCTTTACTCTGGATGCTTCCCGGCACTCTTGGTCGTGCCATGGATTCCTTGTAGGCAGGCGTTGGAATCCAAGTACTTTCTCCGTCGAAGCTCGTAGAGAGTGCGATATATGCGCCCACATATCACTCGCATTTTAAGGCCTCGAGATTGTTTGCCTAAGTAGGTCAGAGAGTCGTGTGGAGAATTCATCCTTCATCCGTTGTGATTGCAGCTTTCCGATGTCCAGCGTTCTTGACATACTTCGACGTGCGATTTTCGCTACACAAAGACGTGCGCGAGCCCTGGCTATAACAAAGTAATAGTCGGAGGCTATATTAGGACCCCGACATGTTCGCACATGAAGTATGTTAAACGCATGCCTTGCATCGATCACAACATGATCGATCTGATTACGAGTCAATCGATCAGGGGACAGCTAGGATGCTTTGAGTATATCAAGGTGGCGAAATCCTCTACTACTCATTACCATATTATGCGCCGCTGCAATGCTTTTGGTAAAATGGTGCTATGCCTTAACTTGCTTTCTAGTTTGTTTTTGTTATTTGGTGTTATGTGGGCAGGACTGACTACAGAGTTTAACTTTTTTTGGTGGCTCAAGAGCTTCATATTTCATCGCTTTTGGTAAATATATAACCTAAAATATTAAAAATACTGCGACAGCGACACATTAGACAATCGACAAAGCCACAAAAGCGCCAACGCACTCTTGCGAAAGCTCCGCTCTCACAACAAAATACGTGAGTAGACACACGAGAGAGTAAGCACGTAAGAGCGCGTTATCGAAGGAGCGCTTGTAGAGCGGATAATAGAGTGCGCAATGCGCTCCAATGCACGCATACAGATCCAACTTGCGGACGCTACACACAAAAAACCGATTGCGGAGAGCGTAAAGACAAGCACACAAGCATGTGTGAAAGAGGCACCCACACGAAAAACGGATAATGAAGAGCGGGAAAATAAACACATAAACCTGTACACAAGGGCCTCGATGCACAAAACCACTACCAAAATGCAAGGTCTAATAATAAATCTTTGACCTAGAATCGAAATTTCTAGGCTAATGGTTTTTTTTTTGGCAAATATTTGCTCGGGAGGCTAGATAGAACCGGCATAGCGGCAAGTTCACGAAAAAATATATTTAAATACTTTGTACAAAAAAAAGAAAACGAATAAAATAGAATGGAGCAACGACAAGCAGGACTGTTATATACTCACCCAGAGAAATGCGGATTTCCAGCACCGGAGCAGCAGCATCAACCACAACCCCGTGTGCGGCTGATGCTGCCGATCGAAATCTATGGGACAGGCCCAGCGCCAGCGACTACAGATTCAGCAACAACAGGCACTACCGTCATGGGAGCAGCAACAACAACAGCAGGAGCTCCATCATCAACAGCCAATGGGACATGGGTGAGTCGAAATTGCAGGCCAGTGCCAATAGACCACGCAAGTAGCAATAAGTGCAAAAAATTAAAACAACATTTGTGAAGTAGTAATAAGTACAGAAAATAAGGAAACATTTGTCCAGTGCAAAGTAAATGAAACAAATGTCTAATAATAAGTGAACGAAAATTGTTTAGTTAAATAAGTGAACAATTAAATGAAACAAATGTCTAATAATAAGTGAACGAAAATTGTTTAGTTAAATAAGTGAACAATTAATTTTAAGTGAAAACAATTAATGTAATGAAAAGAAAACAAGTAAGAAGTCTGTAGTCGAGTGTACCCTACTACGAGACCCCCTTTGCCTACATATACAGCCATACACACACATACTCATACATACACACAGTTCTGCACGTACTTAACCATTGCGCGCACCTTTTAGCCCCCACGCTCTATAGTGCGGTACTTAATGATGTATAACTTCCGTGTTTATTGTTCAATTTTAACGAAATTCACAACGTATATGATAAAAGGTCTACTTAATATGTGCGCGTAAAAGAAATTTGATCGATTTGAAAATTGTACCTTATAATCGATTTTTTAAAATTGCGGAGGTCAGGGGAGGAAATTCGAAAATCTGAAACAAATTTGTATAGCGTACAAACATAACAAATTTACGTTCAAAATTTCGTTGCTCTAGCTCTTATTTTGAGCGCACTACTATACCCCCCGGGGCCCATAACACCACTTTTGATGATGTATAACTTCCGAGATTTTTAATCAATGTTACCCAGATTCACAACATCGATCAAGAATGGTCTAATTATGATGTGTGCCAAAAATAAATTTGTTCGCTTGAAAATTGTGCTTAATAATGTTTTTTTTTTCAAATTGCGAGGGTCAGGGGAGGAAATTGAAAAATCAAATAACAACTTGTACAGCGTACGAACATAACGAATCTAGATATCAAGTTTGGTTGCTCTATCTCTTATAGTCTCTGAGAAACAGGCGTTCATACAGACGGACAGACGGACAGACGGACAGACAGACAGACGGAAAGGGCTAGATGAACTCGTCTTGTCGTCCTGATTCAGAATATATATACTCTATGGGGTCTCCGATGATTATTTCTATGTGTTACATACTTTTGGATTTTGCACCTTTCCAATAGCTCCGCTTTGCTTCTTTTTTACAAAAAGGCAAAGGGGCTAATAAAAATACAATAATAATAAGTGAATGAAATCAAGAACAGTGCAGCTAGTTTGTCTCACGCTCGTTATACTCAGCCGGCCATGAGAATACGAACGGCTAGGTGACAAGTTGGCGCAGCCTACTCTCGACTTGTTACCAAGCTGTAGCTTTGGCCAGGTGGCTCTGATGATTGCCGGTTGCATAGCCCATCCCCAGGGTGCCGCGACCAAGGTTTCATGATTTTCGTGAGGCTCTTGGCATCACCACGCAGATTTCCTCCTCGAATTCCCATCCCCCTTTTGCCGAGCAATACACGTAAAAGGCAATGGACGTAGATGTTCCGACCAGCCGGCCTTACATACAAATGTTCAGTAAGGGAACTTGAAGGAAGCTGAGTCATATCGGCCACCTAGAACTTCCTAACAGTATTCTTCAAAAACGAATACATGGATATGAACAAATAGTGATAACGCCATCTTGTCTTGGTATAGACTTAGCACCGACACAATTCAACGAGCATAATGATTTAATTCTAGGCCCCGTCCTAATTACCACCACTCGTCGGTAATAAAAGGTCACCTCATAGATGGTATTATATGTTATATAATTATAATAATAATTATAATAACAAGTAAGAAGTCTGTAGTCGAGTGTACCCGACTACGAGAGCCCCTTTGCCTACATATACAGCCATAAACACACATACTCACACATACACACAGTTCTGCACGTCATACACACACATACTCATACATACACACAGTTCTGCACGTACTTAGCCATTGCGCGCACCTTTTAGACCCCCACGCTCTATATCGCGGTACTTAATGCTGTATAACTTCCGTGTTTATTGTTCAATTTTAACGAAATTCACAAGGTAGATGAAAAATGATCTACTTAATATGTGTGCGTAAAAGAAATTCGATCGGTAAAAATTGTATCTGAAAATCGATTTTTTCAAATTGCGGGGGTCAGGGAAGGAAATTGAAAAATCTAAAACAAAGTCGTATAGCTTACAAACATAACAAATCTACGTTCCAAATTTCGTTGCTCTAGCTCTTATTTTGCGCGCACTACTATTCCCCCCCGGGGCACAAAACACCACTTTAGATGATCTATAACTTCCGAGTTTTTTGATCAACCTTACTCAGATTCACAACATCGATCAAGAATGGTCTAATTATGATGTGTACCAAAACTAAATTTGATCAGTTGAAAATTGTGCTTAATAATCGTTTCTTTTCAAATTGCGATGGTCAGGGGAGGAAATTGAAAAATCTAAAACAAACTCGTATAGCGTAGGAACATAAAAAATCTACGTTCCAAATTTCGTTGCTCTAGCTCTTATTTTGCGTGCACTACTAATCCCCCCCGGGGCCCATAACACCACTTTAGATGATCTATAACTTCCGAGATTTTTGATCAATCTTACCCAGATTCACAACATCGATCAAGAATGGTCTAATTATGATGTGTGCCAAAAATAAATTTGTTCGGTTGAAAATTGTGCTTAATAATCGTTTTTTCGGACGGGCGGACGGACGGACAGACAGACGGAAAGGCCTAGATCAACTCGTCTTGTCGTCCAGATTCAGAATATATATACTTTATGGGGTCTCCGATGATTATTTCTATGTGTTAAATACTTTTGGATTTTGCATATTACAATAGCTCCGCTTTGCTCTTCTTTTACAAAAAGGCAAAGGGGCTAACAAGTAAGAAGTCTGTAGTCGAGTGCACCCGACTACGAGAGCCCCTTTGCCTACAAATACAGCCATAAACACACATACTCATACATACATACAGTTCTGCATGTACTTAGCCATTGCGCGCACATTTTAGCCCCCCACGCTCTATATCGCGGTACTTAATGTTGTATAACTTCCGTGTTTATTGTTCAATTTAAACGAAATTTACAACGTATATGAAAAATGGTGTACTTAATATGTGTGTGTAAAAAAAATTTGATCGGTTAAAAATTGTACCATATAATCGATTTTTTCAAATTGCGGCGGTCAGGGGAAGAAATTGAAAAATCTAAAACAAACTCGTATAGCGTACAAACATAACAAATCTACGTTCCAAATTTCGTTGCTCTAGCTCCTATTTTGCGCGCACTACAATTCCCCCGCGGGGCCCTTAACACCACTTTAGATGATGTATAACTTCCGAGATTTTTGATCAACCTTACTCAGATTCACAACATCGATCAAGAGCGGTCTAATTATGATGTGTACCAAAAATAAATTTGTTCGGTTGAAAATTGTGCTTAATAATCGTTTTTTCGGACGGGCGGACGGACGGACAGACAGACGGAAAGGCCTAGATCAACTCGTCTTGTCGTCCAGATTCAGAATATATATACTTTATGGGGTCTCCGATGATTATTTCTATGTGTTAAATACTTTTGGATTTTGCATATTACAATAGCTCCGCTTTGCTCTTCTTTTACAAAAAGGCAAAGGGGCTAACAAGTAAGAAGTCTGTAGTCGAGTGCACCCGACTACGAGAGCCCCTTTGCCTACATATACAGCCATAAACACACATACTCATACATACATACAGTTCTGCATGTACTTAGCCATTGCGCGCACATTTTAGCCCCCCACGCTCTATATCGCGGTACTTAATGTTGTATAACTTCCGTGTTTATTGTTCAATTTAAACGAAATTTACAACGTATATGAAAAATGGTGTACTTAATATGTGTGTGTAAAAAAAATTTGATCGGTTAAAAATTGTACCTTATAATCGATTTTTTCAAATTGCGGCGGTCAGGGGAGGAAATTGAAAAATCTAAAACAAACTCGTATAGCGTACAAACATAACAAATCTACGTTCAAAATTTCGTTGCTCTAGCTCTTATTTTGAGCGCACTACTATACCCCCCGGGGCCCATAACACCACTTTTGATGATGTATAACTTCCGAGATTTTTGATCAATGTTACCCAGATTCACAACATCGATCAAGAATGGTCTAATTATGATGTGTGCCAAAAATAAATTTGTTCGCTTGAAAATTGTGCTTAATAATGTTTTTTTTTTCAAATTGCGTGGGTCAGGGGAGGAAATTGAAAAATCAAATAACAACTTGTACAGCGTACGAACATAACGAATCTAGATATCAAGTTTGGTTGCTCTATCTCTTATAGTCTCTGAGAAACAGGCGTTCATACAGACGGACAGACGGACAGACGGACAGACGGACAGACAGACAGACGGAAAGGGCTAGATGAACTCGTCTTGTCGTCCTGATTCAGAATATATATACTCTATGGGGTCTCCGATGATTATTTCTATGTGTTACATACTTTTGGATTTTGCACCTTTCCAATAGCTCCGCTTTGCTTCTTTTTTACAAAAAGGCAAAGGGGCTAATAAAAATACAATAATAATAAGTGAATGAAATCAAGAACAGTGCAGCTAGTTTGTCTCACGCTCGTTATACTCAGCCGGCCATGAGAATACGAACGGCTAGGTGACAAGTTGGCGCAGCCTACTCTCGACTTGTTACCAAGCTGTAGCTTTGGCCAGGTGGCTCTGATGATTGCCGGTTGCATAGCCCATCCCCAGGGTGCCGCGACCAAGGTTTCATGATTTTCGTGAGGCTCTTGGCATCACCACGCAGATTTCCTCCTCGAATTCCCATCCCCCTTTTGCCGAGCAATACATGTAAAAGGCAATGGACGTAGATGTTCCGACCAGCCGGCCTTACATACAAATGTTCAGTAAGGGAACTTGAAGGAAGCTGAGTCATATCGGCCACCTAGAACTTCCTAACAGTATTCTTCAAAAACGAATACATGGATATGAACAAATAGTGATAACGCCATCTTGTCTTGGTATAGACTTAGCACCGACACAATTCAACGAGCATAATGATTTAATTCTAGGCCCCGTCCTAATTACCACCACTCGTCGGTAATAAAAGGTCACCTCATAGATGGTATTATATGTTATATAATTATAATAATAATTATAATAACAAGTAAGAAGTCTGTAGTCGAGTGTACCCGACTACGAGAGCCCCTTTGCCTACATATACAGCCATAAACACACATACTCACACATACACACAGTTCTGCACGTCATACACACACATACTCATACATACACACAGTTCTGCACGTACTTAGCCATTGCGCGCACCTTTTAGACCCCCACGCTCTATATCGCGGTACTTAATGCTGTATAACTTCCGTGTTTATTGTTCAATTTTAACGAAATTCACAAGGTAGATGAAAAATGATCTACTTAATATGTGTGCGTAAAAGAAATTCGATCGGTAAAAATTGTATCTGAAAATCGATTTTTTCAAATTGCGGGGGTCAGGGAAGGAAATTGAAAAATCTAAAACAAACTCGTATAGCGTACAAACATAACAAATCTACGTTCCAAATTTCGTTGCTCTAGCTCTTATTTTGCGCGCACTACTATTCCCCCCCGGGGCACAAAACACCACTTTAGATGATCTATAACTTCCGAGATTTTTGATCAACCTTACTCAGATTCACAACATCGATCAAGAATGGTCTAATTATGATGTGTACCAAAACTAAATTTGATCAGTTGAAAATTGTGCTTAATAATCGTTTCTTTTCAAATTGCGATGGTCAGGGGAGGAAATTGAAAAATCTAAAACAAACTCGTATAGCGTAGGAACATAAAAAATCTACGTTCCAAATTTCGTTGCTCTAGCTCTTATTTTGCGCGCACTACTAATCCCCCCCGGGGCCCATAACACCACTTTAGATGATCTATAACTTCCGAGATTTTTGATCAATCTTACCCAGATTCACAACATCGATCAAGAATGGTCTAATTATGATGTGTACCAAAAATAAATTTGTTCGGTTGAAAATTGTGCTTAATAATCGTTTTTTCGGACGGGCGGACGGACGGACAGACAGACGGAAAGGCCTAGATCAACTCGTCTTGTCGTCCAGATTCAGAATATATATACTTTATGGGGTCTCCGATGATTATTTCTATGTGTTAAATACTTTTGGATTTTGCATATTACAATAGCTCCGCTTTGCTCTTCTTTTACAAAAAGGCAAAGGGGCTAACAAGTAAGAAGTCTGTAGTCGAGTGCACCCGACTACGAGAGCCCCTTTGCCTACATATACAGCCATAAACACACATACTCATACATACATACAGTTCTGCACGTACTTAGCCATTGCGCGCACATTTTAGCCCCCCACGCTCTATATCACGGTACTTAATGTTGTATAACTTCCGTGTTTATTGTTCAATTTAAACGCAATTTACAACGTATATGAAAAATGGTGTACTTAATATGTGTGTGTAAAAAAAATTTGATCGGTTAAAAATTGTACCATATAATCGATTTT
>JBAMBS010001286.1:0-63268 GCA_037044455.1 Zygothrica quintamaculata
CTACCCAAAAAGAAAAGAATTATAATATTAAATAATATTAACTAAATAACAGATTATTAATAATATGAAAATATATGATTTTATATGGGATCCCATATACAACATAAATCCCCAAAAAGCACCGCTTGCGGAAGCAACAGCAATGCCTGAAAGCTGGAGATCATTAGAATTACGCTTTGAGCACAGGAGATCCAATTGTCGAATACAATGCAGGCAGGCACACACACAAACAACTGACTAAAGCTCTCTAACACCAATTACAAGCTGTAATTAATTGTTTCTGTTAAGTTAACAGTGTTGAGTTACATTGCTGTTAAGTTAACATAAGTGATAACAGTGATATTTAAAATAATCTCTTGCCTGTTAAAATTAAGTTTAGTTAGTGATCGACCACCAAAGGGAGCGGACGTGTTTGCGGCCCAAAAAATTTTAAATTGACTTAAGTCTGAAATTGATCAAGAAGAAGAAGGAGTATGAGAAAAGAGAAAAGCAAGAAGAAGAAAACGATGAAGAGAAGATAAAGAGCAAAAAAGATGAAAACGAAGAGAAAGTTTATGAACAATAAGATGAATGTAGGAACAACAACAACTACAGCAGCGTGTTGGAAATTAAGTCGGGTAAGTTATTCCTCATTATTTTATCCGTTGTTATAACCGTTGGAGAACGTGCTGGCTGCAAATGATGATCAAAATAGAGTTGGATATGGTTGCTAACAAAATCGAATTCCATTAAGAAATGTGCGATGCATATAATATCAAAAGCTCCAAACTTCTTAAACATGTGCTCATCCAACAGGGCATAGCTACAGGGTAAGTCCTTATAGTTTTTTTAGATGTTCAACTATTTATTTTTTAAATTATTTAAAAATTATCGTTTCAGGTTTTTCTTTCGATTAAACTTGAATACAGGAATTAACAATTATACCACAGGAGTCCATAGGATATCTTCGTTGTTGCTGAAATTTGTAAGAAACGAACTGAATTCATTGTCCTTACTATATAATTTCGGAAAAAAGGAAAACTTTCACTTAAATCAGACACTAAAAGCATTAGACCATACTATGGCCCGCAAAGCTTAACATTTTTTTTCCATGTTGTGTCTAAGGTTAAAAACCAACATAACATACATACACACTCACACATACAAGCATACATACACATAAACATCTACACATATATACAGCAATCTCGTCAAGGAATAACCCCAACTACGCAATGCTTTAAAGTGCAGGCAAGCAGCTTAGAATCAATGTTGACCTTTTCACATGATACAAGGAGCAGCTCAAGCGTTCAAACCGTTGACTTGCATACTAAAAACCAGTTGATAAACGCTCAACTCACACATACATATAAGCCGCGACACATGATAAAATTAATGGGCATCGGGAAAATATTCAAAAATGAAGAAGAAATGGATGTTACAATAAACCACTTCATATATATATATATTTATATATATATATAGAGACAGTCCCATAGAGATTAAAATGAAGGCAAAAATTGGTTTTGGGATTAACTGTTATACACCTGGGAATTTATATACATGTATTAGTAAAGCAGCAACAGGTTTCAAGGTAAGTACAATTTGTTAACACTTAACTAAACTAAGTTCTTAATATGTAAACAAGCCACCAAACAGTTTAACCACGAAATATTCAATACAGATTATGTGACCCAAACCAAAGCTGTAAGCTCAAATAATAACAGCAAGTGAAAGAGAGAGAGAATGATGCGGAGAGTAATAAAGAAAGCAGTGGCCTGCCTACCTAAAGGGTGGCACGCCGTGCTTTAAATGTCACAGTGCTATAATCATTGCATTGACGCATGTGTATACCGCTTTGCCATAAATGAAATTATTAACAAATAAATGAAAAAAAATTGCGCAGTAAAACTGAATTATTATTTATTTTGTTTTTTTTTCCTGTTTCTCTCTGTTTTCCCCCCTTTATTTTTGCCTTATCGACATTTTACATTTTTTATAATATTTTTATTCAATTTTTTACAGGTTTCTCGCCAGCGACAACGCTACCAAACATAAATATCAAAGGTGAGTTTATGCTCTTGTATATATACAACTCTATGCCTGTGTTAGTGTGTGTGTATATGTATGTATGGTATCTCAGTAACCGAGGAGTCGTAAGTAGTTTTTTTTTTGCTGTTGTGAATTGGATTGGGAGTACTCTTACGGTTCTTCAGGTTGCTGTCTGAAGTATGAAGGGGCTTCTGCTCCTGGCATTGGCTGTCGTGTCAATTCAATCAACTTGCTTTCTTGCCTTGACTTGACTACCAACAACACCATCTCCTCCCCACCCTAATGTGTGCCCCTTATGGTTTGCTGTTTGGTAACACAAATGAAAATTTATTGTATATACTTTATGCATGCGTTGACACAATATATATATATATATATATATATATATATATATGTTTATAAGTATATGGAGTACAACACTATATAGAATATAATAAATTTTCAATTTGCCACACAAAACTCGTAACAAAACTGTTTCGTTTTCAAATTTTCTTCATTCAAAGGTATTAATACAAATATATATATATATATATATATATATATTTTTATTCATATTTATTGACATTTAACGAACGTTTATTGTAATATAAAAATTGAAAAAGTTTTTCATTAAAAAAGCTATTTTTGGTGGCAACGTTTTAACATTTATTTTGCACAAAGCATTACTCATACGCCTCGTGGGCCAGCAAATTAATTAATGTTTTTTTTTCGGTTGAACTTTCCATTTGAGTTTTCGGCACAAAGATTTCCTTTCTCTTTTAATGTAGTTTTAAGCAAAAAGAAAAGGGTGAAAAACGCATGCATAGGTATAAAAAAAAACCTAGAACTTAACTTTTGTGATCTCTGGAGTTGAAAAAGTTTCACTGCTAAAGTCCAGGCTGTAACTTTTAACCTTTTAGTGCACCTCTCTATGTATATGTAGCTGTATATGTATTGTACTGAACTGTGCGTGGGAATAGCGTGTTGCAATAAATGGCTAATAGCTTGGGGTATTTACTATGATGTCGTTACTGTTGCTGCAACCAACCAACCACCAACCAACAGCTGCAACATGCTGCTATTGCTATTATTTCTTTTACCGCATTCAACTACATTTACAAGTCATTTACATTTAACGGCATATCACGGTACATACCTAAAGGAACAACAACAACAACCAAAACCATTTTAGCCTGTCTCCACTGTCACCATTGCATTAAAATTTATACTTACAAAGCCGTTCAGTAAACAGCGGAAATGTTGCTGTTGAATGCAGGTAAATGAAGCTGCCACACGCGGCATCATCAAGCTTTGTAGATAACTAGAAAAATATAAAATATCTCACGATACTCTCTGCACATGTTGTCATGTAGCGTAGTCCTTTGTACAGGGTCTATTGAAATGGAAGTCTTTGTATTAAATTAATTGTGTCGAAAGAATTTTTTGGTAGTTAAAGTAAGCGCAGTTTATTGAGTTAGCTAATTTAATTAAAAGTTAATACTGTTTAATTCTTCTAGTATATAGTATTGGTACAGTTCTAAATCAATCAATAAATTGCATTACGGTAGCTAAGGAATGGATGCAGCAATTGATTTTAAAGCAGCTGCCATGCACCCAAAGCTGTAGCTTATAAATTCAATTCATTCCACATAGCTTTATATATATATATATATATATATATATAAATATATATATGCATATATATATGCATGTTTACTTTGAATCTTATAGGTCCTTGAAATTGACTTATCTGTTGCCTGATGCACACTTAGCGTTTATTTTCTATATGCCTCAAATGGCGTTGAAATGCCATGAGCATTGCCACGTTGAAGGCTCAGTGTATGCATGTTTATACGATTAGAAATACTTATATATATTATATTTTTGTATATATATATATATACATTACGCTAGGATACACATAAATCATGACGTCATAAGTTAATGTTGCTGAGTGACTTGTACTGTGGCACGGGGTCACAGGTCACGTAAGAGTAGCCCGTTAAAAATTGATGATGTGCATCAAATCGCGTCTATATGGCTTTCAGGCTAAGAGTTCTGTGGGCATGTGGTACGCCTACATGAAAATTGTCGATATAGAGATGAGATTGTTGTTAACCCATTGGATTACCTTGGCCAACACATATGTATTTATATATATATATATATATATGTTTTTTTTCTCTGCTTTTAGCCATGAGCACTTATCAACGTATTTGTTTTAGCATTTATGACATTTTAAAGCCGCATTAAAACTCATAAAAAAGTCGCAATAATAAAGCGCCCATGCGAAATGCTTGTACAACTTTACATATATATATATTTGGGGTTTCAACTGTGTGTGTGTTGTGTATGTGTGTGTGTGTGTGGGTGTAGGTACAGTCAACTTGCTAACCGGAGCACTGACACATAAATACGTAATGCATGTCAGTTTGCTTTTGTACTTTGATTTAACAGCGGCTGGCGGCAACATTGCTGATTTATGGCCACAGCTTTCCCCTGAAAAGAAGTCTCCCCTTCCATCTACTGCCACATATAAAGCTCTGAGTTACTCGAGGTAAGTTAAATTTTTAAGCACTAAAATGATCTACTCTTTACGTAATATAAAATACAAACTAACTAAAAGTTCTTTAATAAAATTTAAAAATAATGAAAAACTTTTGAAATATTCTTTAAAATTGTTCAAGCAATTTGCTGAGATTAACAATTTTTTAGTATCCAATAAGTAAACAGCTTTAGTATGTCAATTTAAAAGTAGACTTTGACGGATTACTTATCAGAAGTAACAAAAAAGTTTTTATATTAGCAAAAAGGATACAATTGCAACTCAACAAAGCAATAGATTAAACAGTTTCTTTCTTAATAAAAATCACTTACTTTATTTAGAGAGTATCAAAAGTTGGTTATTTTTGCAACAAGCAACATAACTGCTTGGAGCAAATATAAAGTATAAAGGAAAATCATAGAAGAAGCAGAGCATATCCTGTCGCTAGATATACGCAAATTTAATTAGCGCACGAACTCGCTCAGAGATCCAAAAATGTTATGCATGATATATGTATACTGTTTTTAACATGACAGCACATACTACACGTATATACATATATATATATATATATAGGCCATATGTGTTAATATTAAAAATGCCTGGCTAAACTTTTGGAAAGAAGCAAGAAATGTAGCATACTTTCTGACGCAGTGCACATAAAATCAGCCTTAAATGAAGCTATATAAAAAGGTTATGTGCATTTAAAGAGAGAGAGAGAGAGAGAGAGAGAGCATGAAATCTTTAAGCCATAAATTTTTGTTGCCATCAAGAAAGAGTCTTTAAGCCATCATTTGTCTGCATCAGTCTTAATATATGGCCAAATAAAATGTACAACTTTATTTTATAACTCTCTGATTAAGCTTAAAGTTGTGACTGTTTGTTAGTTGACCATGCGTTAATTTAGGTCCTTTCACATTTGGTCTCAAGTCGAAAAATCAATTAAAAGTCACAAGTATATTGCATTGTTGTTAATTGAGTTGGGCAACTGCCGAATATTACGTATACGCCACATGAGACCCAAATTTTGTTTGAGTTGCTGTCAAAGTTGTCAACCTTTTTTTTGTAGCTGTTGTTGTTGTTGCTGTTGTTGTTTATAAACAAAATGTTCAGGTTGTTTTTCATGTACGGTACGAAAAGCAACCTCTATGCATGTTATTTCCTAAAATATTGCGTATACGCTACGTCTGCCAATATGTTGATGTGCCAACACCTAAAGGAAAAAGCAAAGCAACAAAAAACAAAGTACACAAAAAATGCCCACGTGTACTCAAAATGTGTTTTAACCTAATGGAAATTTCAACGCGTTTACCTTTTTGATATATACACATGTATATATATATATATATATATACACTTATTTATATATAAAGTCGAGAGTCAAGCCAACTGCTTGTAGCTGAGTGTAAAATTTACGTTGGCTTTAGCTCTGTGCTCTGTTAAGTCAAGCATTAAGTAGCGCTTATGCTTCAAAACAGACGCAGTCGAGTGCCAGGATATGAGCTGCTTTATTTTATATAGCACAAGGTTGAATTTTCATAATTTCTGGTAATGTGATCACAGAAAACTTATCAATTGCTTTCGAGTGCTTAAACAAAGGCCAAGTATGACAGTATTACACTTATTTGGTGACATTTTCAGAGCTAAAAGAAATCTCTCACACTATTTTAGGCCCCCTTTTGCCTTTGAAAAAAGTTAGAAGGAAGCTATTGGAATTGAGCAAAATGGAAAAGTATGTAACTGGTAAAAATAATCGCTTTGTCGCGTTATAGATCGCTTGAATAGCCTTACTTAAATAAGCTATAACATAAGTATCAACATAAACATAAACAATAAATATAAATTTTTTTATTTTTAGGAATTTTGCCAAAAATGTTCAATAACTCAGACTTGACAAATAGCAATTGCATTCGACAGGACTTCGCCCAGGACTCCGAAAAAGTATATTCTTTTGAAATCGGACCAAAATTGGCAGAGTTAGAGGTAATTATTATCATAAATAGTTGTTATTACCACAAAAGCCCTTTCATATCCTGTATATCCTTGCATATCCTTGCAAATCGGAACTCCAAAATAAGGAGCTCTTTATAAGCTTTCCAATGACATCAAGCACACTTCGCTACGTCCCTTAGTTTACGAGTTATTAACAATTTTGTCCCTATGTGTGTGGATGTGTGCGCCACGAATTTTTGTAATTTTTGCTGAGGCAAATTTCAGCACTTTTCATTTGAAAGTAATAGGCGAACAGAATGCAGAAGTAGGTGGAAACTATAGAAAATTGCTAATATCTCGTAAACCAAGCGACGTAGCGCATCGTTCTTGGTGTCAATCGAAAGCTAAAGAACTATATTCTTTTGAAATCGGTCTGATTCGGCTGAGGTATAGCCAAGCAAAGTTTCAAAAGTACAAAAAAACTAGTTTTCTTGTTGTTTACATATGATATGGTGTAGATCTATATCTATATACATATAAATATAGATCATATCATGCATGAGCTTGCTGAATTTCTCTAACACCAATTACAAGCCGATATTAACAGTTTATGTTAACTTAACAGTAATGCTGATAACAGTGATATTTAACATGACCTCTTGCCTGTTAAAATTCAGTTTAGTTAGTGATCGACCAGCAAAGGAAACGGACGCGTTTGCGGAGTAAAAATTTTTTTATTGACAAAAGTGTGAAATTGAACAAGGAGAAGATTCTGGATGAGAAGAGAGAAGGCGAGCAAGAAGAAGAAATAAGGACGACTAAGAATTAAATCCGGTAAGTTAGTTTTGATTATTTTTATTTTTTTATTTAAAATATAAGTATTTTTTTTGATCAATTTCCAGCTGTATTCCCAATTAGAGCGTAAAACTGTCTTTGGATGTTGCATCTTGCTGTTGTGCATCCAGTTCAGAAGCAAGCGTAAACCAATGTTCCGATGTACAGGTATTGGTAGACATATTATCCTCTGCATATATAAAATACTTTTCATAATCAACATCACTTTGTTGCAATATGTTAGTATATGCAACAAAATCCTCATATCTTATAGGTAACATATTGGGACATTGTTTGGTCACTGGTTGATGATAAGTGCAACGTGTGTCCTGCATCCAGCGACGTGGCACCATCAATTCCAATTTGGCGCAAGGCATGTCCTGAAAGTTATCAAAGTCATTGGTTATAACCAAAGCACTATGAAGGAGGCCATCCTGTATCAATTGCCTACTACACGGCGATTTTCTAAACTCATGCAAGATATGGCTATATGGAACAAGTTTGTTGCTGTTTGAATCATTCAATTGGCACAGTAAACTGGGTGATAGAAAAGCAAAACGTATGTACTGGAGTATATTACAGACAGAACAGCGACGACTGGGCCAGTCTCTATTTAACCACTGCAAGACGCCATAAAACAGCTGTTGAAATGGTAAGCCACTTAAGTATACAACTTAGATCGACCGACTTAGATATATACTTCTAATATCTACCTCTGTTTCAGAGTTAACCGCCAAGGCACTAGATGCCAGCAGATTGCAGACCTGCGTTTCGTTCAGCTTGAGAAAGTCTTGACTGCAAATGATGATCAAAATTGAGTTGGAGATGCGTGTGGACATCACCTTGGTAACAAAATTCATTTGCTTATAGGATTGTGCTTTGCATATAATATCAAAAGCTCCAAACTCCTTAAACATGTCATAATCCAACAAGGCATAGCATTGCCGTATTAGAGCTGGCATCTGCAGGAAGTGAGCAGCACGTAATATATGTATAACATGCTTCGGTTTTATTTCCACATCTGCTTGGATCATCCACTTATAGATGAAATCAAAGATAAAGGCATTGAGTGGTGCAATGCGTAAGTCCACCAACGAATGGTCAACTAAGGTTGCAAAGTACTTGGAATATATGGCCAAAACTATGCCAGTGCAGGCAAATTGTCGGTGATCTACAATCACAATTGTATCAGGATCTTCACCGCGCTCAACACGTTGCACCAAAGGCTTCAGGTTAGATTCGGATTTATCAACCAAAAGTAGCTGATTTTGTCGCTCCTTTCGCTGCTGGACACAGTTGCTCCTACATTGCTCATTCTTAATAGAATTGCAGGCATTAAGCTTATGCTTTAGACCGACTCTTTGTATGTTTGCAAAGTCGTTGGCCCAGTCATGGAATTCTGGCCTTAAATCGCTTCAGATTATAATAAAAATTACACATTATCTCAGATTTGCTATATACATTATTTATTGGACAAATCTGCTTAGAAAACTCACGTCTTAAATGCCTTTGCGCTGGTTGCAAATACAGGCAAATTATTCTTTGGAAATTTGGCCAAATAAGGACGACAATGCTCCATACTAATAACTTAAATTATTCTATATAGTTTAAATTGGTTTCTATGTTTTATGTTGACTTCTAAATTCAAAGTGAAACGATCAGAAAAAATTAATTTTAAGTTTATTGTAAAGGAATTATTTGTGGTGCATAAATTTTGATGAATTTGATTGTAAAAATTAATTATCCTAAATGTTTTGCCATACGTTATTAATGGCATAGACTCACAGTAAATATAACATAAACAACCACAGAAACAGCACCAGCAACAACAACAAGTTGTTGACAAAAAAAGCAAACCAGAAGAAAGCAGCAGGACCAAAAAAAAAGAAAAGAAAAGAAATGAAAATAAAATATGAAATAAGATGTCGGCGTTTTGAGTTGTTCAAAAATTCATGACAAGACGCACAAAGTGCTCAATTTTGTGAAATGAAAACAGCAAGTGGCGGTTGTTGGTCTCGCCTCAAGCGGCACGCCTCCGTTACGCCCACTTGCTCAGGGAGTCCACAGTCTTTATGGTTTTATATAAAATATGCAGGATCCAGCATTTGACAGCATGATTTCCTAAGCAGTCACTAAATTGTCAAATATTAACATCTCGGTAAGTTGTTGGCAGGCAGATGACATCAGTATTGACATATAGATACAAATGAGATATATATATATATATAGATAAACATACAGTTATAGATATATTTATGCAGATAAAGATACAATTGAGGATATAGGTAAAGCAATTGATAGGGATGCATTTTCATAACTAGCCAATGGCTCAGTTAAAGCGTTGTGAGATTAATCTCTATGCCAAACAGATGACATCAATTGTACCTATATCTGCATATATAGAATAACAGTTAAATATATATATCTATATTTAGTGATTAGTATAGATGGATATATCTTTATATATATATATATATATATATATATATATATACATATACGTCTAAACTTGCAACTGACATTTTGTGAGATGTTTGAAAAGTTTTCGTGAACAGATGACATCAGTGTTAAACTTCTTAGAAACACACACATACAGATACATATATACATATATATATATATATATATATATATGTTTATATATACATATGCAGATATAGTGAGAGATATATGCAGATAAAATGGTTTGGTTACAATTGCAATTCGGTGAGATGCACAACTATTGCATCACACATATGCAATGCGGATAACGCTGACGCATGCGGTTGGTAGCTATGACATCACTTTACACGCACGATTTGTGGCAAATGCTGCCATAATTTCTGCCTCGATGCTGCGGCGAGTGGGCGCAGGATGACCAATGCAAGATGGCGACGACTTCCGCGCTTACAAACGGAAGTCAGCTACGTCTCTGTTTATTTCTGTATATTTCTCTCCGTATATATTTATATATATGTATATATGTATCAGTGTATGCGTGTGTGAGTGTATGTCGCCATTGTCAACGGTCTTCTTTGCCATTTGGCCCACACGCCACTACTAACACACACATACACATACTTGCCACACTGGCATTTGGCTGGCGTCCAACAAGCGAACAACATTTTTGAGTACAGTCAGCAAAAAAGCTCATTCACGAAAAATCCAAATCTAAAAAAAATGTGTTGCATACCTTGCGGTGCTACTGCGCTTAGGTGACACCAATTAGCGTGGCGCAGAGTTTACAGCTGACTGACTAATCAAATCAATGCAAACTCAGTTATAACCGCCAAAAACACAATTTGGTTATCCCACTTGGAAATTGATTTAAAGGATCGATCGATCACTAACTAAATCCTTAGACAATTTGCAACATTTCATGTAAGTTTTACCTCTTAAATACGACAAGTTACTGCCTGTTAGTATATATTATTAGTTGTTACTTAATCGAGTTCAATTTATCATAATATTATTGCAATTATTGTAGTATTTAGCAGAAATGAAACAATGTTCATTCGTATCAATTAACTAATCGTCCAATTATATGGCTATGACACAGGAGCTCTGTGGTAGTTGACCTGTTGTCAATGTCCACTTAAATGCACAACTAAATGTCCAAAGGATAATTGAATGAGCAGCAATAATAAGCTGACATCATGTTGCTGAAGATGACAATGTGCTTTGTTGTCATTGCCAACGCATTAACTATACTCAATGGCACTTAGATACTTAATCCTTGCCTCCTGCAATGCAAATTTTGCTGTGGCAGTAATAAAATTGCAAACTTGCCGCAATTGTCTCTCAATGGTACAATGAGCCAATGGATACTGTGTATTGCCTTTAGCAATTTTGGCGGCAAACGCCTACGCGACAATGCTAGCACACACATACATACACACATGTATATATGTATATATATATATATAGTATTTGTGGCAGACATGTGTCTGTGTTTTGGTGTTGGTCATAGCACTCATTTCTGGCTTGTGACTGCTTGAAAAATCATTCATTGAGAACGCCACGAACACAAGCAGACAAATGGCTTTATATCTACATCTTGTTTATATACATATATGTGTATGTGTTTGTATGTATGTATATATATATATGGTAGTAGAAGTTAGTATGTATAGTTGTCGCTTGTTAGTTTTCTAGTTGGCAGCCAAAGCTGATTGCACGCGTGGGCGTTTTGCGTTTTGTGCTTTGTCCATTTGCGCTTTGTCTATTTTGTTTTCATATCCCAAATACATATTTGTACTATCCAAGCAAATTGTTGTAAGCTGCTACTACTACAAATGTTTATCTCTCTTTAAATGTATGTGTGTGTGTTACCCTATTTGTATGTGTGTGTGTGCCATTAAGTTTCATTTTATGACAGCGTCGCGAGAAACAGTAGTGGAAACAGTTGACGCAGCGTCTCCACTATCAAAACTGGAAATTCCATGAACGCGTGGGCGTCCTGTCAAGGCGTTATTACACCCCATACCACAACAGAGCACACCACACTTCACACACACATACACTCACATAGACTTTAGCTAAAAGTCAGCTCCTCCTGAGAGTAAGTGAACTGTTACTGCTGCTGCTCTGTATGCGCGTCGCACGTCGCTGATTTTTCTTAATGGAACTTATGGAAGTGTGAAATTTATGTTGGCAAAATATTACTAGACTGGCAAAACTATTTTTAGTTCTTGTGGCCAAGAAACAAAACGTTATAAAGAAAAAACAAAAACAAAAGGCTGTTTCCCCCATTGAAGGCACGTGTTGGCCCTCTGCTATAAGACAAACTCTGTTAAACTATGCAAAAGTTTGGATTTTCCTATAGATTGCAAGAAAATCCCATTCATTTGGTATATGCGTGGGAAAATCGTTTAGTCAAATACCACTTTAATGCAACATTTGGTAATAACATAGAGTCATCATTTCTATTATTAGCATAATTTAAGGCATTTCTATTAACGTTTTTATTGCTTAAGATTCATTTTGATATTACCAAATCAAATTTACTTTTAGACGTCATGTTTTACCTATATCTTCCTTGACGTCATTTAGTTACTACAACTTTCTCTTCACATTTTATTAACATTTATTTCTTTTCCATTTCCTTCTTCTTTTAAGTTAAAAGTGGTTTCGGTTTGTTTGAAGCGTACGTCACTTACCAATATGCTTAGCCTTGGCCTTAAACATATTACATTTTGTGCTATTTGTCTGTTGGCCACTTTACGCATGTGCTTAGACAAGGGATTAGCGTTTAAGTAGCTGTTAAGACAAAACTATTAAAGACGAATGTTGAGTTCAGATCTTGTTGTACTTGTGCAGGATTAGCGAATTTATAGACCTTATTAAGGACATAATTAACTGTACACCAGCCCCAACTCTGGCTTTCGATACGCATTGAACTTTTGATATTCTTTGATGTACTTTTAACTACATTTGGCTGCCAGCTGCGTGTATTTACCAAACAGGTTAGCGTAGGGAGGGTTAGGGTTTAGAAGTTAGTGCCTGCAGGCAGCTCGTAATATGCTTTAGCCTTTGCGGCGATTACAATGTGGCAGCTGTCAGTGAAAGGTCGGGCATATAATCGTTTAGTGTTGACTTGAGGCAATCGTTAACAAGACTTCAACTTCTAGCAGTTCTGGCAGGAGGATGGAGAGAGACGCAAGTGAAAAGGGGTCAGAGGTTCTATCTAGATTTGAGCATTTTGGAGAATTTGGGGCAAAACAGTTTGTGCCTGCCAATACAGGCAATAAAATGCGCGACCCTTTGCCACAGAATGTTGCATAAAATGTCAATGTGACTACGGGCGGCGCAGGCATAGTAACAATACAGGCGTGGCCACAGCGGGGGCAGCATCAAGCCATTATAAAGGGCAATAGTAAATGTCTATGTGTGTGTGTGTGTGTGTGTGTGTGGGGTAATTCACAATAGTTAGATATGCGCTTTTATTGTCATCATAATTTATGGTTTAGTGCGCCCAGCGCATTGTGGCCTGTACGTGGGCGTGGGCGTGACTGCTGCTGCTTCTGCTGCCTTTGCCACCCACATGGACACATATGTCTTGTGGCTGCTTTGGCTCCATAGATCGCAGCGAACAAATTGCTTTTCAATCAATTGAATTTGCAGTTATTGCATTCAAAAGTCACCCACACAAATATTGCGCCTTATGCCCCCAAAGGAAATATAACGCATACGCCTCGTGCACAAACCTGCAGCAAGCGGCAAACACACAACACAACAAGAAAAGCAGCAACAATAAAAGGAAATGCAATAGTATGGCTAGTTTGTGTATACACATATTTCTATGTGGGTGGAAGACAGTACGAAGTGTATCCTTTAGAAAGCAACTTTTCATTCATCTCTCTGTCTATCGACTTTCAGATTCCACCATTGACTGGCAAATAACTGCATACGCCCCGAAACGTTTTGTATTACAAATGGAAATATTTGGACTTTGCCAACAACATGTATATACATATACACTATATATATGTATATATTTAATGATGTAAGTAGTAGTTGTATATAGGATATATAGTATAGAATTTGTACTTTTCTTTCTATTGTAGTTTGCTGTGTATCAAAAGACAGACAAACGCCGCCGTTGTCACATGGCGCGGGTGTTGGCTTATTTATGATCTACTTGATAAATAAAATAAATTTCATTTAAGGCACATTTCTGCTTATTACTCATATATATTTATGCCCTCTATTTGTGTCCACAATTGTATCCATAAATAATATTTAAATTGCCAACCAACTTCATCCTTAACCATAACCCTCTTACTACTACTATTATTGTAACTTCTGCAATTGACAGTTGTTGCTTTAATCCAACTCAAAATTCGACATTTACGCTGAAGGATACTTTTCAATTTCTCCCATGGAATTGCAGGTGGAAGCCCCTCAACTGATGGAGTACAATCCTAACTGCATTTTGGATAAAACTTGAGAAACTAATGCTCTACTGGTAGACCCACAACACTGCTCTGAATTGGGTGAGTGATTTATGCGGAATTTAACAATTTCTATAATGAAACTCTTTTCAGATTAAATACATGAAAGTGGGTGGAACCGAATGAAGTGAAAGTGCTTGGACAGGTATGAAAACTTTATCTATTATAGCAGATAGTTCTTGGAATTTAACTTGATATAGGTTAAAAATTAAACTAACTATAATTTAAGTTTAAAATTTTGTATAATATTTATTATAATTTTCAGGTAATATCTAAAGTCAAATCCGTCTCCTTTAGGGTCTACCCTATGCCAAACAGTTGCTCCACTTGGTTTATTCAGCCACTCATCGCAGCTGATTATCTATCTTAAGTGTCTAATAAATATCTTAAGTAGGAGTTAGTTATATAATTTCATATCCTTGTCTTAAGCTTTGTTTAATTTAGAAACAGTTTTCAGTAGGAAATTCAGCAAATTGCCTGAGGTGCAGGTGATTGCTGATAAAATTTCATAAGAATTTCAGAGTTTTTAGTACAAGAAATGATTTAGATTAATAAGCAAATTAGCACTTGATGATATGTTGATGAATTACATAATAGTTTCAGTTTTAATATAATTAATTAGCTGTAGCTTTATGCTGTTTAAACATATTTTCGTTACATTTTCCTTACCAATAAGTTTTATGTTGGATTTTAAATATTTTATGAATTTTCCTATTAAATAAAATTTAATTAAAAATAATAAATAAAATTTACATTTCAGCATGTTAATATTTAGCTCTATCTTAGATTGATCTATAGATTTAGTTAACGGAAATAGTAATGAGCTGGTCTATGGATGCTTTTCACATACAGAAAAAATTTTATGGTTAAAACGTGTTCAAAAAATTATGACAAGCCGCCATAAAAGTTTCAAGGCATTTCTGCACACACACTTAGGGGTTGACCAACACAGCCCAACTCTTGACGCCTTAATAAGGGAAGAAAAAGAAGAAGGAACCAGCACCCAATTACACAACCACTCAAAACCACTAACCACCTATCAGCCATAACCAAAATTACCGCAAACACCTACAACTTTTGGTGCTGCTGTTTTTTTAGGGTTCTTTTTTTATACAAAACTTTTTCGGAAGCTACGCACAAAGCAATATCTAAATTGATGTTAAGTTAAATAGCGTAACAATTTTGTTAAAAAATTTGTATTATAAACATACACACACACTCACACTTATACTCTTGTGGTGTTTGCTTCGAATTATGCTTGTAATTAATAATTATATTGTTACTTTTAGACAACGAAGTTAGCAGCAGTAAATGGCATAGAACAGTGGTAGAAGTAGAGAAGAAGAGGAAGCAAAAGTGGAAATTAAGAATAGCCGTTATAATAGGATATAGAAAGATATAGCAGCTTACTGACCAAAATCTCTGGTGGGCCCTTTGATCTGACTTTGTTAATTTTCAAATAATTTAAGCGTTAAGCATGCGAAGCTGTTCGTTAGTTCACAACTCACATCTCAGATTGCAGCAACTATATATATATATGTATATATATATATATATATATATCCTTACATACAAACACATATAAAATAGTACATATACATACACGCCTAATAAGCATAACCATTGTCAATTAGTCTATGTTAAGCAACTGGCATTTAGCAGCTTTGTGTTCAGTTTCCTGCTGTGCAGGACTGTTGCCACACAGTTTAGGCCTAATTTAGGATGCTGCAATTTGTAGTTTAACATATATACATATATGTATGCATGTGTACATATATGCTTTGTGTGTGTGATAAAGATGTCCAATTAAAACTAACGGGATTAGTCTAATGCCTTGCGCACTCGAGCGCATTTTGCCTTAATTAAATCGCCTGTCAGTTGAGCCGAAAGTTGTCAATTAGCCCCTGGACAAAAGGATATGATAAATGTAAAATGACCCAAAAATAGATTATTTCTGCCTATTTTTAGTCGCCAAAGGCAAAACCTAATAGTATATGTGGCTTCTATGAAAGCTGAGTCAAAGGATTAGATTGCAAAAGGATGTTGGGATATTGGGAGACTGAAGCGAAATGGAGCGTCTATACAATAAAGTCAATAAATGCAATAAATTTACTGTTAGGATAAAGTCTGCCTACTGAAGCGTTACTATAATACACAAGGACAAACAAACACACACATATATACAGCCATACTTGTAAGTAAGTATATAAATACACAAGAACTTGTACATAATTTATAAGTATTTGTGCCGAAAAATTTCATCACATAATGAAACAAATGTCAACACTCACATTTCAAAGGACTCTTAATCGTCCCTACAGACAATGGTATAATGTTATAAATGTTATTTTCGGCATTTGACTCAAGCATTAGATGAGTGTGTTGTGTTGTGTGTATGAGTTGTTTTTGCCATAATCTTTAATTACTTCACATTTGGCTAAATCAAATTACCAAGTACTTTAAGGTAAATGAAGCCCAAGGCACAAATCAACTTACTTAACTATTATAGTAACTGTATTCTAGTTAAATTCTCTTTCTAGGATGGTTTAGGTTAGCAACGCAAACAACACCCACACACACCCAATAGCGCAAACATTTACTTATAATGATCTATGTGATAAGTTGCAAAAAGCGTTGCCTACTTTCAGGTTCTGCAGGCACATTGCCTTTGGGCTGCGTTGCGTCGCGTCGCGTCCTTTGGATTTTGTGGGCGCGCTGTGCCCTTTTGCTTAAAATGAATTATTATTTTGTCAGTTGTTTGCCTTTGATATACCCTCTAAAGGATATGAAGCCAACGAATAGGTCTACTGCAGCTGCCAGACTAAATCTGGAAATCAAAGGAACAACAGCAGGAAGCAATGGTAAGGAGTACAAACATATTTCACAGATGATACAAGATTACAATTGTAGTTACACATAACTTAACCAGGGGAAGTACTTTTTTGATTTAAGGATTAATGTTAAGGAGTTGTTTTTGTTAATTACAGGATAGCTTTAAGTTAAGCATTTACTTTTTTACCTCATCATCTATTAGTATATTGTTGAAGTTGTTATTGTAATTGCTTTAGTTTTTGGCCATTGATTTGAATGGCAAAGGGAGCTCGCATAATTCGTAGGCGTAATTTATGAAGCTGTTAATGTATGCGTGTGGTTCTCCAAAGGGCAACTGCGTCATATTATGCTAATATATGTGTGTGTGTTGATTTATGCGGTGGGTTTTGTGGTGCATAGAATAGCGACGTGACATCACAATGTTGATAAGTAAATGACGAGTCAATTGCGAAACTTGTTAAATGTCCAAGCAAAATTCAAATAAACAAAAATAAATCTGTTTTGGCCAGTGGCTTTAAGCCTATTTTCTTTGGCTATTAGGATGTCCTTGATCAAATTATTTGAGCGTGTATGAGTATGAGTTGGTCTGTATTGGTACTTGACATCACATTATGACACAATGAGAGTAAAGTAAAGTTAAGTAGTGACAAACAACAACAATAAGAAGAACGAGGGACAAAGCTTAAATCTCTGTAGACGACATAAAAAGCAAATAAAAAAGTTTTGAGCCTCCAAAAAGTTTTGCAGCGAGTATGATGAACGTCATCAACAGCAAATCAAGCGAACAAACAAATAAGCAAACTGCCAGATAGAAATGAATATAAAACACATCAACGTCATCAAAAACCATACAAAGGACAACAAAACGACGACAACAGTAACAATACCAACAAGAACAACATCTGCAGCAACAACAACAACAATAATAATAACAATAATGAAACGTTACAATTTAAATTTACATTGCTCATTGTTGTTAAGTGCCACAGAAAAGCTGATGCCAACTTGCCTGCAACATGCGAATGTAAAAGAGAAAGAATTATATATATATATATATTTATATATATAAATATAAATATATATATATATAGCGACGTCCTTTACTCATTTGTATGACCAACGAGTCGAGTCGTTGTCAGCCTCACTTTGCATTACTTAAAACAAACACTGCAATACAATGACCACAGGATTTGCATAAGGCGCAGTACCAACAGCAGCAGTGCCAGTACCATTGTCCTTGCAACAAGCAGCAGTTGTACCATATACAACCAGCTGAGATTCGATTAAGCGCCAACTGCATGAAGTATATGCCGCGAGGGGTAACACAAGAAGAACAACAAGGATAAAGGATAAGCTACAGTCAAGGCACATGCCTTGAACTTGAATATTTTACATGCAATACCCATCAGCCTTTCACTTTAGCCAGAAGCAGCTGCTCCTCTCTCTCTCGCATTTGTGGATGCTAAAGTTTTCCTTTTATCCCCATTATATTTATCCAAGAGTTTTGCCTTGTCTCCTTAATTTATTTAAGCTTAAATGCTGCAGGCTTTCAGTAGTCGATTTCGCTGTGTTTGTTTAATAAATTCTGAATTTTTTATTGGTAAAAGAAGCGTGATTAACTTAAGATCAAAACCAACTCTAAGACTTTAAATCAAGTTTAAAAAATTATAAAAAAACTATAAAATATAAATATTTAAACATAAATACTATACGTAAAATATATTAATTGTATATTTTAAACATTGTAAACTCAAAGTTTAACCAAAGGTCAATGGGCTTCGCCCCCTGACAAGACGATTAGCGCACTTATTTTTATACATTGTTGATGAAAGTTTTTGTATTTCTATATATACATATATATATATATATATATATATATATATATATATATATATATGTATGTGTATATATGTAAAACATTAGAAAGGAAAGAAAAATCTTTGGTAATTAGTATGAGGCTTTCTATTTGAAGTAAAAGTTTTGAGTTTATGGTTATTTATACAGAATTACTTATACGCCGCATTGTACGTGATACATTGAACGCACGCTCACTGCATATTATATACATTATAAAAAGAAAGCAAAGAAATTTTCTAAGAATAACTATTTGGTATATATATATTTAAATGTAAGTTTCAATGTCAAATGTTACACGCTTCAAATACTGCTCTAGGTTTAGGGGCAGGTTAAAGGATGCTATTGGATTTGAGCAATATCGAAAAGTAAGTTACAGGTAGAAATAATAGTTATTTCGCGTTATGAATAGCCTTGCTTGAATAGCCTTGCTTAAATAAGCTATATCGTTTACAAATCTGCACCGATTATAGCTTTTTAAACGTACTACAGTACTAACGTTCTATATCAAAAAACATTAAATATTTCTTTTTTGTTTTTCAGGAAGTTTGCAAAAAAAAAAAATAAAATTAAAAAAGTAAAAATTGGAAAGAATGGTCAATAGGTCAGACCTGAGAAATGCCAATTTCATTCGACAGGACTTCGCCCCACGACTCCGAAAAGTATATACTTTTGAAATAGGACCAAAATTGGCAGAATTAGAGGTAATTAAAATGGTAAATAGTTGTTATTACCACAAAAGTTCTTTCATATCCTATATATCCTTGCATATCCTTGCAAAGTGGAAGCCCAAAATAAGGACCTCTTCATAAGCTTTCCAATGACACTACTTATTAACAATTTTGCCTCTGTGTGTGTGGATATGTGAGCCACGAATTTTTGTAATTTTTGCTGAGGCAAATTTCAGCACTTTTCATTTGAAAGTAATAGGCGAACAGAATGCAGAAGTAGGTGGAAACTATAGAAAATTGCTAATATCTCGTAAACTAAGAAAGACTGCGTATCGATCTTGGTGTCAATCGAAAGCTTAAGAAAAGATCCTTATTTTGATTTTAGATGTGCACGGTTACGCAAGGATATACAGGATATAAAAGGACTTTGAAAGTAAAAATGTCTATTATTAAGCACACTTTTCAACCAATCAAATTTCTTTTTCGCACACATAATAAGTAGACCAATTTTTATTTACATTGTTAATTTTGTTAAGATTAAATAAAAAACACGAAAGTTATTTAAAATTAAAAAATTTGCTACGGAGCGGAGAAATTAGTTTAATAAATAAGCTATAACTTTGGCAACCGATTATAACTTTTTATACCTTGCAGGACTCGTACTAACGTTTAGCATCAAAAGAACAAAACTAATTTTTTTTTCCATTTTTTCGCATTTTTGGAAAGGGGTAACACTGTAAAAATTGGAAAAAATGGTCAATGACTTAGATTTGAGAAAAAAAAACTATATTCTTTTGAAATCGGTCTATATCCGCCAGAGTTATAGCTAAGCAGACTTTCAAAAGTACAAAAAATGTGTTTCCCGTTACTTATATGTGATATGATCTTGATCTACTACTAGATTTATATATATGTATATAGATTTATATGTCGAAATGCCAATTAGAGACTGTAACTATCTAGTGTTTATTTTACTTTAAACTTAATAGGTATATATTAGTATTAAGGTAGCTAATAAATAAAAAAAATAATAAAACAAAAATAAAAAAAATATTATCTTAACAGTGTTAACTTGCATTGGTGTTAAGTTAACATAAGTGATAACAGTGATATTTAACATAAGCTCTTGCCTGTTAAAATTAAGTTTAGTTAGTGATCGACCACCAAAGGGAGCGGACGTGTTTGCGGACCAAAAAATTTTAAATTGACTTAAGTCTGAAATTGATCAAGAAGAAGAAGGAGTATGAGAAAAGAGAAAAGCAAGAAGAAGAAGACGATGAAGAGAAGATAAAGAGCAAAAAAGATGAAAACGAAGAGAAAGTTTATGAACAATAAGATGAGTATAGGAACAACAACAACTACAGCAGCGTGTTGGAAATTAAGTCAGGTAAATTATTCCTCATTATTTTATCCTGTTTATTTTAAATATAATATAATTTTTTTTTCTATCAATTTCCAGCTGCATCCCCGACTAGAGCGTAAAGCTGTCTTTGGAAGTTAGATCTTGTTGTTGTGTAACCAGCTCAGAAGCAAGCGACAACCAATGCTCCGCGGTTGTTCAAATGGTAAACTACTTATGTATAAGACTTAGATCAATCGATAGAGATATATACTACAAAAATTGACCTCTATTTTAGAGTTAACCGCTAAAGCACTAGACTAGCACTGCCAGGAGATTGCAGACCAGCGTTTCGTTGAGCTTGAGAAAATCTTGAATGCAAATGATGATCGAAATAGATTCGGAGATGCTTTTGGACATCACCTTACTAACAAAATCGAGTTCCTTAAACATGCCATAATCAAACAGGGCATATCAACAGGGTAAGTCCAACTTGCTGTTAAGTTAACATAAGTGATAACAGTGATATTTAACATGAGCTCTTGCCTGTTAAAATTAAGTTTAGTTAGTGATCGACCAGCGAAGGGAGCGGACGTATTTGCGTACCAAAAAATTTTTAATTGACAAAAGTGTGAAATTGAAGAAGAAGAAGAATCTGGATTAGAAAAGAGAAGGAGAGCAACAAAACAAGAGGAAATATAAGAAGAAAATGAAGACTAGTTGAAATTAAATAGGGTAAGTTATTTTAGATTATTTTTACTTGTTTGTTTAAAATATAAGTTATTTTTTTTAATTTTCCGCTTTATTCCCGATTAGAGCGTAAAACTGTCTTGAGAAGTTGTATCTTGCTGTTGTGTATCCAGTTCAGAAGCAACCATTGCTCCGATGTGCAGGTATTGGTAGACACATTATCTTTTGCATATAGTATATACTTTTTATAATCAACACCACTTTGTTGCATATGCAACAAAAGCTCCATATCTTATAGGTCATATCTTTGGTCACTGGTTGATGATAAGTGCAATGTGTATGCTGTATCCAGCGTCTTGGCACCAGGTATATCCAAAGTACTTATACGCCGCAATGTACGTAATAATTTGAACGCACGCTGGCTACATATTACACACATTACAAAAAGAAAGCAGAGAATATTTCTAAGAATAACTATTTGGTATATATATATATACATTTATATTTAAATGTAAGTTTCAATGTCAAATGTTACGCGCTTCAAACACTGTTCTAAGTTTAACGGCAGGGCAAAGTTTTTTGTGGCTATAAATCAGTGCGGCTAAGTGCAATTCACGACAGAATCGCTTATATGGCATATGCCATGTATATGACCATGAACTGTCGTTCTACTTGTGTGCTGAGCCAAAGACGGTGCTTTGAACTTGTGACTAGTGAATGTTCTCTATTTTATGGCCTTTCTTTTAATTGTTTAACCCTTTTATTTTCTTTTCTTTTTACAGGCAAAACCCAATGATGACGACACAATATCACGAAAGCCCACTTACAACTACTATACGACATAATGACTCAAACTTAATGACGTCCAAGTATCATATTCATAAGTGATATCCTTACACACGCACACACACACATACATACATATACAAAGTACTCAATGAATAGTACCATTAAGTGGTTACTTATACAAAATTTATAAAACTGAATGCAATGCATCAAAAAAGTAAGTCATAAGAATCAAAATTAAACTAGTCCTTGTCCCATTAGAATTGGTTTCAATTTTTTAGAAGCATTTAAAATTCTGGCGTAAATTCAACTTCAATTTAATTTTCAAAATGTTTTAAGAAAATTATTTAAAGTTGAATTGTAAATTATTCAATTGCTTTAGAAAATTAAGCCTGGAAGTGTCCTGGCGGTGTCCTGGCTTGTCCGATTGTCGGATTGTCGGCTTGTCGGCTTGTCGGCTTGTCGGCTTGTCATGTCATGTGAATTCTGTCTGTTGGTAATTGTTGTTGTCTGCATATATGACATGTTATTGCTTGTAAATATGTTTTTACTGTTATACAACTGTTTCAGTATCGGCAATTTATAGACAGAGACAAAGAAGTAAAAGCCTTGGAAGGAAATCAATAAGTTAACGTGGCTGAGTTGGCCAAAGCTAACGATTCCTAAGAGAAATCACATTGACATTTCTTAAGGTCGTTTGTAACAATTTTCCAAGTGTTTATATATTTATATATATATATATTTATGTATATATATATACACGTTGCAGTGATTTACGGTAATCAGCAATCTAATTGCTAGTGAAATGTTAATTGGATTAATATTACAAATCCATATGTAAATGTCAACTCTATGTACAATTGCATTAAACGTTGTAATCAATCAAATTGCCGCCAGCTTTTCTACTTTTAAATTACGCCTCTTCTCTCTCAATAAAGTTTAATTAATTTTAAGGCGGTAGCTGTATGTCTGTGTGTGTGTATGTGCGTCTGAGTGTGTGGTATGAAAACAATCAACATGCTTCCCATGCCTTAAGTTTGGCGCAATAATTTCCAATTATGTCAACTCAGCAGCAACACACTCAAAGCAGCCACAAATATGGTGGGAACCACCACAACGCTTAACGTACCAAATGCCACCTGAAGGCCAACCAGTACCACATACGAGTCTATATGTGTGTTTGTATGAGTGAGTTTTGCAGATTTATATCGCACAGCCTCTTAACCTAAACCATTTATTTACAATTGTCTTGGTTATGGTCTAAATTTGGAGCAGACTACTTCTGGCTATACTGCTGCTGCTTTTATTCTAGGAAATGTTAATTGACCGGGCTCAATGGCTTAATGAATATGGAGATTAAAAGCTAGTCAAGGCATAAAGAGCATTCCACAATTGGCTATAGCTACAGCTGAAGGTAAGTGTCATAAATTTCAATTAGAATTACTTATACAACTTACATCTTTCCCTCCCCAGCTGCTGCTGCAACATAACTTCAAGTAGCAACTATAAATATGCGGGAATTAATAAAGTACCTTTGGACAGACTAAGCTATAAATGTGAACAGAAGAAAGGATCATTAAAAGCATTAAAAAGGGCAGACAAATAAATAAGCTGACAATCCGAGAGATTGGAAGATGAACATTTCAAATGCTTTTCACGTTTACTGACATATTTATGCTACCAGCTCGATACAGGTGAGAATATATGTATATAGCAATATATATAAAAATTTTAATGTTGGCTTTAATTCTTTCCTCCGATCAGTGGGGATTATTGCCGCACTAGCGCATCGCCTGAATAGAAAATTCATCCATCGGCGCCTTGTCGATAACTGTAAGAGGTGCCTCAGCCGCCACGTTTTGGTACTAAGCGGCGTTGCCAGCATCGCAAATATATATACATTTTTTTTTGGGAATATAAGGATACTTCTGCTACAAACCGGGCGTGATAAGATGTGTGTGTGTGTGTGTGTGCTTGTATGTGTGTGTGAGAGGTTGCCTGAAGGACTCTGGGCAAAATCAGAAATGTCAATATTTCCACTTGAGCGCGACAAAACAAGCGGCTTGAAAAAGCGCAGAGCTACGACATTCTTGCCGGAAACTAATTTAAGAAAATTATACGAATCGTCCAACGGTTAGTCCAATGGTTGGAGAAGGCAACTGTTTCGTCTCTAGACTTGTGGACAGTATAAAATGAGGCATAGTATAGTAGAGCACTCTTGGATGCTCGATTTGCTATTTGAAGCGGAAGTGACCCTTGAAGTTTGATTTTATTTGTGCGCTGTTACTACTGCCGCTGCCGCTGCCGTTGCCATTGGCAAACAGATTTAAGCTATGGTCTTAGCTTCGACTCCAGCACCAGCTCCAGTTTTAGAACCAGCACTAGAGGACGCCACCTATCCAAACTGTAAGTATATAATATATACATTTACATTTACATATACATACTTATATTTATATTTATATGTATATATATTTTGTATTTTATTTATTTATTTGTTGCTGTTCAATTTTTAATCAACGGCTTTTGGCTTCTTGGCAGCTTCTTACATTTTATGCAATTTCCTGTTTGGCTGTAGCTAAACTAAAGAAGCAAAAAACAAAAAAAAGGAAAACACGCAAAATAAAATATGAAAAAGAAATCAAACTCTGCTGGTTGTCTATTTATAGGTGCCATCTTAGTGAATTCAATGTCAACAACAGTTGCAACATCGGAGCAGGGGAATACAAGAAGACGGTAAAGTGCCGGAATGTTTAAGACTGAGGGCATGTAGTGAATAGCAATTGCAAAAAAGAAGCTTTTTCCGGAAGTCAGTAAAGTTGCCATAAAGTGCCAAGTGAAATAAAAATAGTTTTAATAAAAATAAAACAACAATTTAATAGCTCGTGGTGTAAAGTTTTATTTTGCGCTAAAAATGTAGCATACATTTATGGGCAATATTAACCCAATGTATATAGAAGTATTTAAAATATAAAATTAGTTAAATAATCTAATATAAAGGTAAAGATTTGTTTTCAATTTAAAGTTGAACATATATTACATGGAAATATTTATAAGGATTCGTTGGGATGGACACATAAAAGAGACCTTTTTGTTACGAATCTTTTTATCTTGAAATGTTGCCTTTGGACATTTCCCTAATCCTTATCTAAAGCTATTATTAATTGCATAAATTGACAAAAGAATTCCAAAGGAGCCATTATCCTTAAGGACAGGTAATAAGGTAAAGGGCATGCAAATCTAGTGGATGCGCGTCGGGTTACGTGGTGCTCATGCGACGAGCCCAACAGTTGAAATGAGTGGCCAGCCAAGGTGTCAAATCTAAAGACAATGGAAACATGCAGCGACACCAATACATTTAGAAGATACAGCGGCGCAACACACGCATATTTACATATACACATACATATATACATTGAGTCAACTTCGTTGTCGTTTATCGTGCGCGTGCTTACGTCACAGATTTGCGTAGGCGTCATCATCGTGCGACTGCGGCACACCCACTGCCTCGTCCTGTTTTGTCCAGTCGCAAAGCATCGTGGTCGACGTCGTCGTGTTCAACGTTGTCGTTGCTGTTTTTTCTGTTGTTTTTGCATTTGGTGTCGCTCATTGAAAGAGCAGAAGAGTCGACGCCGCCGTCGCTGTCGCTAGTCAGGCGATAATGTCTCCATGCTGTACACTTGACGCTTTCCCCAACTGTGAGACGCTGTTTGCTCAATGAAACTCGTAACTTCGATTTTCAGTTGTTGACGTAGTCGCTGCTATTGTCGACGTTGTCGTCGTCGTCGTCGTTGTCGCCGTTGTCATTTGTTAACTGCGCCGGCGCCTAGCCGAATCATCTGTTGTTGTGTTCCTGTTGCCACACCGAACGTCTGCCTTGTCCCAGCCAATGCATTTCGCTTGTGGTAGGACAGTTTATGAGCTGCTACTGGTCGCACGGTATACTGCATAGTTGGGTATGGGTAACAATGGACTACATTGCTCACTGTTCGCTCAGCTGTTTGCTTCCACAGTGTGTGTGTGTGTATGTTGCTTGTAGAGTCTCCCTAACACAATGTAGAGTTTTGTGCAACAAATTGTGTATTGGAGCCGGCTTTTTGCTTCGGCACCGATGTTTATGCAGCATGATAGTATGGGTTATGTGACAAAGTGCTAGGATATCTTTCTGGCATCACTAGAAATTGAAGTGTCATATTTGATTTATTGTAACAAACATTTTACAGTTCTATTTTCGTTCATAACTGATAAGCCATATTCATATGCTTTTGATTAAAGTTATTTTTAGAGATTTAAAAATAAACCCTTAAATTCTCATTTATAGCTTATAATTTATAATATTTCTTTTTAGTAAAGGCTTAACTTTAAACATCATTAATTAATTTGGCTTTATTGCCTCGTAAAATAGATATGCTACAGACATCGTGCCGACAACAGCAGACCCAATGGAACTAACCATAACAGGCAACTGCCCCAAGTTCCTGAGCTGCCACCCAGGCTGTTGTGACGGTGAGTTTGGATGAGGCACAAACTAGTTTCACACTGTGAATCTGTTTCCAAATCTAATTGAGAAGCAGCATCAGCAGCATCAGCAGCAGCAGCAGTTGATGACGATGATCTTTATATAGTATATGACAATACGAGTATAGACGTAGTTCTCCTTCATTCATATATGCTTGACTCTTGGCTAGCAATTCATGTTCTCAGTGTATACTATAGAAATATGCCAGTTGTTGTCTTGTTATGAATTTACAACTATTTGCAAATGTGTAGGCGTCATTATTATTCGAATTTAGCTGTTCGAAAGAGGAGAATTTCTAGGGGTAAATTCGTGTATAACTAGACACAGACATTTAGAAGATATTTAAATGAGCAAAGTATAACTGTACCTCAAGACTTTAGTAGAAGAAGAAAAATGCAGCTTAGTTACTTTATAAACCATAAATGATCTTCAAGCTGTTATCCTTCACATTATATATATATATAATATATATAAGTTTAATATAATTTTAAGTATAATTTTACTCTTACAAATTTATACATAGAATTTTAGTTTGCTTTAATAAATTTAAATATTCTTTGCCAATTTTTTATTATTTTTTTTAAATTTGTGTGAAATTTTTAAATAATTTTTAATTATTTATAAAAAATACAATAATTATCTATCAAGTAATTATCAGGTTATCTAAACAAGAAGAAGGATGCGAGATGAAGCAAGCAGTTAAGTGCATAAAGCTAATAACTAATAGGAAAATCCCATTAGAGGTACTTTTTGCCAGGCAAGTGGGAAATTCGAACAATTCCTTTCCCCTACAAGGGAAGTAAAAGGACATATGGAAAATGCCGGCACAGTAGGCACAGTCAGAGAGTAACACACACACACACACACATACGCTCTCTATCTCTTGCGCTGTCTCTCTCCCTCTTGGTGAGTCTTTTGTATGCTTTGGTTTTTTTATTGTTGCTTTTGCTCTCACTATTTTCGGCTTCGCTCTATTAGGTAAAAACTCTACACATGACGCAGCGACGCTGTCTGCTGGTATACTAAGACCTCGGCTTCAGGGCTTAGGTTCGTAGCTTGGGCTCGGGCTCGAGCTCGGATTCGGGTAATGGCTTGATTGTGGTTTCGGTATCGGCGTCGGCGTTTGGCATCGGCTACAGCTTCAGCTTTGGCTTAGGCTCTATGTTGAAAACAAGTGGTTGAGCGTGCGTTCTGTTCAGTATTGAGCGAACAAACGTAAATGTCGTTTCGTGCTCGTTGCCTGTCGACTGAGTAAACGCACAGGAAGCAGCAGCATTAGCAGCAGCAGCACAAGCAGCTTTTAACAGCAACAGCCAAAAGCGGAGCATAAGCAGACGCAGCAGCCAACAGCTAGCGGCCAGGACAAGTGAAATTCAAGGCACGGGCGACAGCAGCAAAAGCAACAACGAGAAGAACGAATGCACA
This sequence comes from Zygothrica quintamaculata, assembly GCA_037044455.1. Lineage (NCBI taxonomy): Eukaryota > Metazoa > Arthropoda > Insecta > Diptera > Drosophilidae > Zygothrica > Zygothrica quintamaculata. Next base: position 28,370 of record JBAMBS010001286.1, read on the forward strand.
ACGAAACTCGCACGACGACTACAGCTACAACTAGTATAATCGAGCCTCAAATACATATATACATACATATACATATATAATCATATATATATATATATATATATGAGTATAGGCAAACGGCGGTGTGTATGAACGTTTATGAAGTTGAAATACGAAACGCCTTAAGGAGAGCGGCGTCAGCGTTCGCGTCAACGTCAGCGTCAACGTTAGCGTCGACGTCGCAGCTTGTGACGGCAGCAGCGGCCGCATCGGGCGGCCAAGCAAAAGGCAGACAAACAGGCAAAACCTGCTGAGACGATACGACGAGTCCTTGCTCGTCGGTTCATACGTGCGGAACACTGAAAAGACACACTAGAAAAACTTTTCACACCAAACACTTAAGACTCCACACTTCACAAAGATACAAAAGGAATAACAACAACAAAAAGCAATCAAGTGAAATGCGTTAAAAAAGAAAATAAAAAATAAACAAAACAAAAAATTACAGCAAGTTTATAGAGTGCAAACTTATTTATTTCAAAATAAATATTTAAAGAAAATATATTAAAAAAAAATTCTAAAAAACTTTTGAAAAATTTTTAAATATTTTAACAGTAAAGCAGAAAGTGTAAACCAAAAAAAGAAAACAAAAATGTTGACAAAATTGTTAAACTAACAACAACAACAGCAATAACAACATATTAAGACAACTATATAAAAAAGTGCCGCAGCTGAGCGCCAAGCATAAAAAGTGCTAAAAAGTTCCTTCAACAAAAAATTTAAATATATATATATATACATTAACAATAACAAAAAATAACAACAACAACAAATATTGTTATAACTATAAAAGAAAATATATACAAATTATACAACAAATTTTTTTCGTTTATCAATTTTATGAAGACGCTGAACAGTTATAAACGTTTTGAAACGATATTTAGAAAGAGTCTTCAAAAACCCTAAAAAAAACTCTAAACAAAAAACTAATACCAAACGAAACCCAAGTGCCGTGCGTTAAAGGAAAAAGAAAGGAAACTCAGCTTAGCTGGTTTTGGTCTATAAGGCAGAAAGAAAAAAAGAAAACAAAAACTGGAATCAATTTGGCAAAGATATAAGAATATATATATATTTCTATATATATATCACAGTAAAGAAACTAACGGGAAGCTATAAACACAGCGAGCGGTCAAAGTAAGATTTTATAGACAGCCGCAAGTGACTTCCGTGCCACCAACAGGCAGCAAGTGTAGCATAACGCGACGCGAGTAACGGAGAAACTGAGAAACTGAGAAATAGAAAAACTGAGAAACTTTCTTTCAGAGAAAATATCAGACAAAACGTGCGCCACACTGCCGACGGCAAAAGATTTCCATACACCTATTATACATATATATATATATATATACCTAACCATATATGTATATATATATCTAGTGTATGAGTATATGATCGGTGTATAGGCAGCAACTAGTGTGTTAGAGCTGAGCGTGTGTGTGCGTTGTATGTGTCTGGCAGCAACTCCCTTGACAAGGGCCAACAAAGTTCAACAAACAATACGGCAGACACTTCACGAGTCTCTGAAAGTAGACAATTGATTATTGATTTTGTCTATAGGCTACTTCAAACCAACAAACCCACACACTCACACACACAAACATACCTTAACACACACACACACATATACACATACACATAGAAGAACGGACACACATCAGTAGCGGGCTTAACGAAACAGAGGCGCATAAGTAACGCGCGTTAACTATACCGTTGCAGTATCAGTGTATAAGTGCCAGTGCCAGTGTTGTGCAATGACAGGCGCTAAGTCGCGCAGTGTTGGGCAGCAAGCATGAAGGTATTGAAGACTTACAAGCGTTAAGCATACAAACAACAACAAAAGCAAAAACAACTAAATCAAAAAGTAGTAGAAACTACCAGCAAAAGCTAAAAGTGTCAACAACAACAGCAGCAGCAGCAACAACAACAACAGCAACAGCAACTGTTATTCCAATAGCGTATATAACCCATACATAGAGCCGCATCAAATATATCCTATATACGCATTTCTTGGTTTATACCATACACACACACACAAGCATCAACATAAGCCGTCTAATTAATAAAGTGCGTAACAGCAACAAAAAGAAAATGTTCTTCTCGCTGGCACAGACTCTGGTCTGCGTGCTGCTCATCAATGGCGGCCTCTATGCGCTGCATCTGAGTGGCAATAGCGAGAAGCAAGCGGGCACAGGCTCCAGCTTGGGATCGGGTTCAAGTTCAGCTCAATTGGCTGCTGCTGGCGGCTGGCAGCCACAGCAATTGCAGCAACAACAGCAGCAACAGCAGCAGCAGCAACAGCAACAACATCTGCATGCCAGCGGTGGATTATCAACTGGCAGCAATGCACATGGACATCGTGCGGATGGACATCGTTCAGCTGCTGCGGCTGCCTTTGATGCAACCACTGGCCGTTTGAATAAGGAGATCGCTGACATGGCACAGCTGGAGCGAGAGCGTTTGATGTTGCTCGGTTTGGTCAAGCAAACGGCAGAGAATCCTGATACGCCTGCTGGGCATCATGGTCGCCCCATCATTGCAGGCCGTATACAAATGCAACCCAGCGAGGATTTGGATGTCGGTGATTACCCAGCGCTGTTGCAGCAGGCCGCACGTGGTTTCATGTTTGGAAGTGTGCAAAAGCAGCCGCCAGTGCCTAATGATGAGGATTATGAACAGTTGCGCCAGTTCGGACATCGTACTGGCAAATATGATTATGGACATGAAGTGCAGCCGTCAGATCATGAAGTAGAAGGCGAAACTCTATATGAGCCATTGCATGGCTTTGGGGATTTCGATGATTTCTCCGAGCTAGAGCCAAACGCTGATGATTCACATGTCAGTGAGGATGAGCTCTTGCGTGAACTGGATGCCTATCAGTATCATGGCTTAGAGGAGGAACAATTGCCCGAGAATCCTTATCGCACTCTCGAACAACTTGAGCTGGGCGCGCCGGAAACCCTACAACAGCTACTGGAGGAACAGCAGGTACAGCGTGATGCACCAGCCAAACCAAATTCCAAATCCCATACACCCAGCAACTACAACATACGCATGCAACAGAAGTGGGCCAGAAAGCGAGCGCAGGTACAGAAATCCCAGCAACCCATATTACAGCGCAACATCTTTGGCCAACACTTCAAGCAGCAACGTGGCAAATTGGCATTGGCCAATTCAGAGGCCACAGCCAATAAACATTTGAAAGCAGCCACACGTTCCGGCAGCATGGGTTCTACCAAGATGAATGAGAAATCAAATGACGATGACATTGCCACAACAAATCAACAGCAGAATAAACATACACATGACACATTATCATCATCATCATCATCATCATCAGCAGCAGCAGCAGCAGGAGCAGCCGCAGCAGGAGTAGCCGATGGCAGTATTAATGATAAACAGCTGTTGCCACAGCAGGAACTCAACAAGAAGGAATCAGAACAGCAATTGATGCATCCAAATCACAAACGTTCCGGCAGCGTGCCCGGTGGCACAATTGGTGGTTACGCGCCGCTTCCTGTTTCCCACAGTGTTGCAAGTCAACTGATGCTGCGCACGGCGCGTGGCCAGCGGCAATACGATGTGCCTCAAATTGGTAAGTCATATATACAATAATACAATTATCTCTCTCTCTCTCTCTCTCTCTCTCTTTCATTATATATATGTATATATCGAAGAACATTATCTTAATGACGAAACTAATTATATAAAATCGAAAATGAAAACCAAAAGCAAAACAATTCACGCCCCTAAAGGCAATTAAAGTCTACCATGTTGTTCCTTTAAGCCAAATATACAGAAATCTATATATAGAAATACATACATAACTATATATAGATACAAATTATTTGGTAGAATACAAGAAGTTAACCAACAGCTGCAGTGTTATGTTTGGTTACCTTCTCTAATAACATTTAAGTCCTTTTCTCTGTGTGTGTGTGTGTGTGTATTCAAGTTTTATAAGTATTACTTTCTAGTATTTTATTCATAAGAACTTAACACACAACACTTATATGGGTATGAGTATTCCTATGGGCTTGTGGAGTGGGAAGTGAGCTGAGGTGTGAGGGGCTGGCAACCGCTTTTAACCCTGACGTGTTTACGTAGTTCCTTTTGCACTTCACTTGATTCAGTTATTAGTTGTATTTTCGGTCGGGCCCCAACCATTAACCCCCAAGGACATACACTAATCGCTCCACTGGCGTCCCTCTCTCTCTCTCTCTCTCTGTCTATCTCTTTCTCTATTTTTATATCTATATTTATATCCTAGTTTTTGTTTTGTTTTGACCATTTATATAAATTTCTATTTGTATAGCACCAAGAGAGTGTCTGACACTTGCATAATTTATACTCATAGTTCAAAGACTTTTTTACGTTGTAAGTTAATCCTTTTAGCCTGGTAAAGAGTGAAAAGTGTTGGTCATTTGGCTCGTCAATCAATAACCAGTTATCATTTAATACTTGTCACTAAATCATTTGTCAACAAAACTTTTATTTTTTTTTGGTATATCCAATTTATAGTTATATATATCGATTTTATTTTTTGTCTATATTTAGAAGTTCTAGTACGGCCCAACTTTTTGGCAATTGGCAATTGCATTTAGCCAATTAGTCGCATTGTCTGTAAGCAGACTGTGTACAGTTTACTGTATAGATACTTACATTAGTCTGCCAACTTTATCCGCCTGCTGCCACCTTGGCTAAATTACTTTACAACAAGTTTTTAGTTGCCTTACCATGAATACTGAATACGAAATGTTAGCCAAGTTAACTGAAAGAGAAATTGCTTAGAAGTAACTTAGACTGCTTAGTAGTACCTCAGTGGCTATGTCATCTAATCAATTTTAATTTTTAATTATCACTTTCAAGTTTAAGGACATAATTTTATGGCCCTCAGCTAAATGCCCAACCATTGTTGCCAATAAGTACAAAACTTAAATAAGCCTTGATTAGTATGTAAAAAGTTGAAGTGCTTTCTGGCTTAATTAAAATGAATGAAATTCTGCAAAATTCTTTGAAAGTACTGTAAAATCCTTTAACTCATATTGGTAGGCATTTATAATGAATTGTGAAAGTCTTTCATTTAAAACTTTATACTTTTATTTATTAATTTTTAAAAGGACATTTCACAATTGATTCACTAAAGTACTTTGATGTTGCCTTTGGCAACTTTTTCAACTTTTAGTTTATCCATCATATACTTTACAGGTAATATATATGTACATATATATATATATATGTAAATTAAATTTCGTATATAATTAATTTAATTAATTCTCAAACTACTTCAATATGTACCCCAATCAATTGTTATACACCCAATTTAAAGGCCATTCAAATCGGAAACACTTGAAGCCTATTAGGCAATCAAATTTGATTGAAACTGTTATTACAGCTTACTTCCATTTAGCAGACATCTTATGCGTTTATACCTTACACACACACACAGACATATATATATATATATATATATATATATATATGTATATATTTTGTATAAAAATCGAAGGGAAAATGAGAAAATTGTCGTAAACTTCATTTAAATCGCTTTTTGTCATGTCTTTGGCAAAATGAAACTTTTCGTTTTCTTTCGTTATGCTAAAACGCAAATTCAATAAGACAATCAATGAATTTTCATTTTATGCGCATGTTTGTGTATATATTGTTGTTGTTATTGTTGTTGTCCATGTTGTTTTGTTGTGCCAATTGTCACTGGCGTTATTTCATAGAAGTTCTCTTGTGTTTACGCACAACGTTGATTGGTTGTAGAGAGCGGGAGGTAAATTGGGAGGTAAGAAAATAACCTTGACAGCTCCCACACTCAATCCATATACAGTTGGGTATTACTCTTCTTATATGTATATGTATTGTATTGTGTGTGTGTGAATTAAGCAACATGTGTGTGTTGCCCTATTGACGACGCAATAACGTCATCAACTGTCACAGGGCGACGATGTCGTTTACTCTTGCTGTTTCACACTTTCCAGTAGTTGGGAAAATTACAATTGTTATTTCAAGTGTTTACATTGAAATTGATCACACACACACATACACAGACACATACGCAGACACACACACATTCATACACAACCCTCCCACAAGACATACACATGTGGTGTTGGCTACCACAGAGCGTCATTTGCCTGGCGGAAAGTGTCGCCGTCGCCGTCGACGTCCTGTCCTGTCCTGTCCTGTTGTAGTGCGGCGTGAACTTAGCTGCAGGACAACTACGATTGTGTTGAACGTGTGTCGTATCATCATAACCAATGCTACTGGTTATATCATATGGATTTATGTGTGTACGTATATATGCGTATGTGTCTGTGTGCGTGTGTGGGAAAATGCCTGTAGCGTCGGCAGCTTCCTCATTGTCGCATTATCCTTTTCCATGGAAAATTGTGCGGTATTTATGTATTAGTGGCGTTCTTATATGATTACTCCACTTACATACAAACCACATACTAATACAGTTATACACACACACACACATACCACTACACAGACACACACACAATTTATGATCCTTTGTGTGTGTGTCCCTGTGTGCGTATGTGTAAATGTATTTTTCCCACTAATTTAGTAACAACACCCCAGGGGGTGCCTGCTGAAGACCATTATCAGGCAGTGCCGCCGCCGTCGCCCCGACGTCGTATACTGCCACTGCCACCGCCACCGACATAGCCACAGCCACAACCGGACAGGACACAGACACAACACTCATTTATATGGCCACAGTTTGACATGTCCTTGCTGCTGGGCAATTCGAACAAAGTGCGCACGCCTTTGGTTTTCACTTTTGTTGATTTAATTTGTAATTTGAGTAACAACTTCGAGTGGCCACTGCGTTCTTTCCCACCCTCTCTCTCTCTTTCTCTCACTCTTTTCAACTACTTTTCATCTGGAACCTGGGACGCGCCTTCGCCTTTGAACGTCTGCCGTTTGCTGTCTGTTAAATATTACGCAAATTAGTTGGAACGTTATTGGAGCTCTTTGTCTGACTGACAAACTGACTAAGTGACTAACTGAAAGACTGAATCTATATGTATGCATGTGTGTGTGTGTGTATATCTGTGTATATATCAACGGTGTGTGGGCTGCTGCAGCCGCGCTGTCTGCCAGCTGCGGAAAATGTCTGAATGCGATGTCGATACAGGACAACGACGACAAGCTGTCTACTGGGTGCAGGCCTTTCACTTGGTATGTATATGTATGTATATGTATATGTATATGTATATTTGTATGTATATGTATGTGGGTGTGCACAACTGTATGTCTCAATAAACGGGTATTGATATGCAAAGGCTGGCACTTATTGCGGTTGATTCGGTCCGCAGATCAGACAAATGGCTTTGCATCAATATATGCAGTATAGACACGCATTATACAAAGTTCTTTAAAAGCAGCTTATTTCCGATTGATTCAGCCTGATTTTAAAATCTCAATTCCAATATTAAGATACAATCTTTATTGCCAAATACCATATATATACATATCTACTTATTCTCTTTCTGGCTGTTCCATGACCTACAAATATATTTTCTTTAACTTTTTTTTTCTAATTTCAATAGATTTTTTTTGGGTCCAAATTTTCAGATGTTTGATGTAGTTGTTGTAGCTTTGTGTGTTGTTGTATGTTGGACCCAAAAAGAATGAACACTATTTGACATTTATACAGTGGCAGGACATAAAATTGTTCCCTTTACTAGGTTTCAATTTACTGCCAAGGACGCATTGGCCCACACACAAAATGAAATAAAGAATGCTCATTTTCGTGGCTGTGGTTTGTAGTAGTGTTAGTGTTGCTTTTACTCATACTTAGCAAATTTCTATTATATTGTATTGTACCGTCACTAGCAGCATGCTCTGACAGTATTTCTGCGACTAGGGACAACTTTCCTTTTTTCTTTTTTGCCTTAACGTAGTTCCAGCTAATTAGCCGCAACTCAATTTGCATGGGTAAATGTAAGGCGTTTGCATTTAGGTGAATGTAAATGAACTGTAAGCGACGACATCGCCCACGTAACACGCCCACAAATGTGTTTATATATTCGCGTATGTGTGTATGTGTGTGTGACAAAATACTACGCCCCAGGCGAGCAAATTTGTTAATGAACAGTTAAAAAAGTTAACGTAACAGTTTCACGACTATTTGATGCCCTTTCCGCAATTTCTAACGAGTTTTCAACTCATAATAAAAAGAAAGTAAAATAAAAAATAACAAAATTTGTCACAATTTTCTTATATGAAAATATTTATTGCTTTAGTGCAGTTTTCTATTAGATTTTACTTATACTTTTTCCGCTTTTCATTCACTGAAATAAAATTAGTTTATTGTCACAACGCGGCACTAAAAATAAGCAGACAACGTGCAAAAAAATTTAGGCTGTGAGTGTGGCACAGACACAAATGTACTCTCTCAGTCAGTTAGTAATTTACACACACACATACACACACATGTATATACTGTTGAAGACAGATCAATAAACAATGACATCATCAGAATGGCAGCATCCGCCTGACGGATTTTAAAGCATACACACAGGCGCCCAGCCGCTTGCATATATAATTATGGCGACGCCGAGAGAGAAAATATTTACATTAGCGTAAGCACAAGACGTAAGGAGTGAAGGGAAATATGCCATTCAGCAGGCCAATTGAGTATGTATGTGTCTGTGCCTGTTGGTGTTCGTGTGTCATTCAGCCAGTTTGACGACAGCAACAGCAGCAGCATCCAAAGCCCCAATGTTGGCTACCAATTTTTGTATACATTTTCCTTCTTTCCTTTTTCTTTTACTTTTCTATTCATTTTTTTGGTTTCCTTTTTTTTTTCTTTTTTTTTTGGCCAGCGCTTGCGTCACAGTACGAATAGCGTCTAGGAAACGACTGATGTATACCAAAGTGGCAGATATTTGTTTGTGTATGTATGTGTGTAGTGGAATTGCTATTTAGTTTTGGTACTTATGATGCTCGAATGGGATTATTTGTTGCCGTTAAAGGATTGTGAAAGTTGTCAATTTCATAAACATAAAGCAAACGAAATTATTCTTATGATTAAGTTAACTGGATTTTATGCTATAAATAGAAACAAAATGAGTCTCAAAGGACCAACAAAACACAGATACACACACATATGCATATATATATATATATATATATATATATATATATATATTTATTTATATATATAAAATAAGTAAAAGTAGGAAAATGTTCTTAGTCATCCGAAAACTGAACGCAAATAAATATAGCTGAGTAATTGTATATTCTATATATGTGCTATATGCATGTGTGTGTGTTGGCTTGTGTGTATGAGTAAGCACGGCTATTACTTGTCTCTTTCTATTATTCTTTGCTGGTATTTTTTAGTCAATGAAGCGTCAAGGACTTTTGCTTATGATATATTTGCCAGAGATCCACACAAGTAACGAAGCTACCACATCAAAGATGATGCAATACGAGGTAGGCACACACATACACACACACTTACATATACTTACAAAAAATTGTAGCTACATTTAGGCCACAGACATACAACTATGTATGTGTCTTGTTTGTCTATGTATATGTATATGTATGTGTATATGTGTGTACGTATAGTTGCCACAACGTCGTGCCTAATGAGTTGTGAGAGCTGACGCGGAATTTATGAATGAACTGCCTGAAGAAAGAGATAGCATATATTTGAGAAAACAAAAAAATATATAGAAAGGGAGCTACTACCACTTGACTGAGTTCAAGTCACTTCATCATGGACTAACACCCTACACAATCTACATACCCCCCTACATCAATCTACCCACCCCCGAGTACCCCTTCTCGAGTTTTATATCACCATCTTATAGTGGTTCGTCTTGGTGGCATTGTTTAAGCGCAAAGTGAGCGTAAAATTAGCTAAGTAGCATGAATTTTGCATATATTTTTCCAAGCAAATATAACACAAGCCACACACCAACACCAACACACACACACACACAAACGCATACAACTGTACACATAAATAATGGGTTATTTATTGGTTGAGTGTTTTCACTGGATGGGCAACACTCCCCTGGTAATTATGGACTGATAAATGACTTATCCCAGCATACTTTTGCCTTTAACTTCTCTAGTGCACACTAATTTGGCTTAAAACATTTCTCAAATTGCCTCAAACTAAACTGCTATTTCAAGTGGATGTTCACTAGCATAAAAGGAAGTCAGGGAATGCTTGCTGTTAGCCACATTTATAAGCCAAAAGTAAAATACTATGGAAATTGGATAGGTATGTCAATACAAGCAGATCACTGACTATGTTTTAGTTAGAGTAATAGTCAGAGTATGTAACTAACATATAGATTGTATCTTAAACACATTTACTTTAGATTATAATTCATATTAAGTTCGAACTGAACTATAAACAACAATCCTTTTAGTCAGTCCATAAATATGGCTCACTTCAATTAGTTTTGTCTGTTCTGGCTGTTCGATGATGTTAATCATTGATTGAAGTTCATTTCAGTTTGAAAAGTGGAAATCAATTTCCAAATTAGTTTCACGATCTTTGGCATTCATTATTTATAATTGGTATATGGCGTGATTTTGTGGCTCACAATTTCATTTAATTAAATGCATTTATTTGCATATTTGTTTCGTTTCACTGTGATTTAATTGAACTCACACACAATTCACGTATTTAATATGTTTCCTTTTATCATGTATATACGAAACATGTGTCACGACCGAAACATACAAACACCAACACACAGGCAGAGGCACACACAGACATATAAATACACATAAAGTACAACAACAGAAGGACACAATAAACAAGTGAAGAAAAACTTTATATAGACGCCCACACGCCAATTTGTATTGAATGAAATGAAACTAGGGGAATCCCCTATCCTTACACTCACAATGAGGGACTCTCAACTAGTATGTATAAAAAAGAAATTTATGCTTACTATTTTATTATTATTATTATTATTATTATTTACGCTTTTTATAAACAAGTCGTATGTCCTGTGGCCTATGTCCATGTGCCAGACTATTTTAATAACATGCCACATAAATCTATTTCACTTCAAAATTTGCCAAAGTTCGAAATAACTTTCTTTCTCACTAGTTGTATTTGTAGTAGTATAAGAATGATGTCAGTGAAAGCATATAGAATTCTAATTATAAACCTATAACTTTTTTAATGTGTAGTGCTATTATATGCTATAGTTGTAAAGGTTTGAATATCCTATACTATGGCCAAGTTTGGGGCATACTTTTCATAGTTCAAGTGGTAAAGGATGCGGCTGACACTATAAAGCCTATTATTTATTTTTAATTTCAAGCATTGGTAACAGCTGCCCACATCATTGGTAACAAATAATCATTGTCCTTGAACCTGCCGCCTGGCTATATAAATGAAAGTATGAGATCCTATATATACATATATATATATATTTATTGGTTGGCCCCAAAAACAGTTTTGTGGATAAAAATCTAGGCGCTGACATCGCTCAAGTGCGCACACACCAATGGCATATGGTCTGATTTTTTTCTCTATTTTTTTAGTTTAGTTTTTTGTTGCTTTACAAGCAGCCAGGGGTATGCGGGGTTAGAGGGGTCATAAGACTTTGTGCGTCATATGCTATGAAAATCAAACGCAATAAAAATCATAGACATAGTTAAATAGAACATTATATATAGACATATATATACATATATGTATATATATATATATATTATATAAACAGACACACACACACATATATATATAGACGTGTAGATATATTTAAATATTTAGTAGGTTTGGTTGCGACTCAATGCCAGCGGATGCGTTGAGCGGAAATCAAAACTGGAGCAGGCAAACCAAGCATGTTAGTATGAGTACTCTGTGTGTGTGTTTGTGAGTGTGTGTGTGACTGAGTGCAGAAGCATGGTAATGCAAATTATAGCCTATTTGAGCTGACAGCATATATATATACAGAGAGAATGAAAGAAAAAAGAACTAAAGCCTTCTTCTTTAAGGCTTGCAACACTTCAGCCTGTCACATAGAAAAACTAAAACGTAAAGTGCATTGGAGTGGTCGTCTCGCAGAGTTTCACAAGTGGACAACTTGCTATATATATATATATATATTTGTGTAGATATGTATGAGTGTATGGTGAAAGGATTAGGTTTTCGTTGGAGCATGGTTGGACTGGGCTATATTTATGCTTGAGGCTGACTACTTAAAGGCTTGCTGCATGAAACATGCATTCGCTTTCGCAGCAGCCGCGCATAATGAGGCTAACACACGACTAGCTGCATGCATAATTTAGCAGAAGGCTAAAAACTGTAGCATACTGTTAGACGGCGGTTGTGCTTTTCTTTGGACTGCATGGCTGCATTGGCAAACCTTTTGCACCCAAATGGCCAGACATAGCTGCCTTTCTAGATGCTAAGATGTACTCCTGTTTGTCCTTTTCTTATTTCAGGTAACTTTAATAAGCAAATTATTTCAAACTAAGCCTCATGGCAATCAATATTAATACATATCCTTTTGTATTTTACGCAAAATTTTAAAAGCAATCAACATATTTGAAGAAGAAAACTTTCTCTTCTCAACTGTGCAATCATTTATCAATCTCCCTCTTGCTGACGCAATGCCAAACTGGCAATTGGACAACCTTCAATCCATCAATCAGTTTTATTTTAATGCAGAATTCGAAATATAACTCAAAAAAAGCAAAAGAAAACAAAATTCTGGGCCATCATTAGGGAAATATTACAGAACATAACATGAAGTAAACTTGTTTTGGGATTTTCTTAGTAACGGCAATGTTTTAAGAATACGAAAAAAATGTGTATGGAATCTTTGAAAGGCCTCAATAATCCTCGGCTTATGCAGCGGTTAACCACTTCAAATAGCATTACAGTAGACATGTACAGTGAAACCACAAGAATACGATAATACCTTGTGATAATGCTAAAAATTTTCTTTTCTTACCGCATTTGCAACACTTGTTGCCCCAAGGATAAACGACTATGCCATATAGTATATATGTGCAAGTGTGTGTGTGTGTGTGTGTATATAAAGACCGCAGCCCTTAAGCTAACTGAGAGCCACACCTTAGCAGTCAAGCAAACCAACGAGCTAAGTGTCTGTGTGCCTAAATAAACACACACATTGACACTCTCACACAAACCTACACACATGTACAAATAACCACAAGTTAAGCTTATTGTAGTGTGAGTAGTTTCTGTAGCAGCTGCTTAGGCACAGTTAACTGACTGCTGCTGGTACTGCTGCTGCAATAACAATGGCAAAAATAAGACAAAATTACGTATACGCTAGAGTGGTTCCAATCAGGCCAAGCTGTTGGCCAACAAAGCGCACAAATTAAATTGACCTTTAGCGCAATTGCTGCTCAGTTGCAATGAAATTTGAAATTGAAACGAGTACAAAAACAAGAAGAATAAGAATAAGATAAGATAGAATACCCTGCAACAACAAAAAAGTGCATTTAAAATAGCAAAAGACAGCAGGTGGCTAGGACTCTGATAGATAGCTGGAATTGCAAACTAAGGAATCAATCAAGCAATGAAGAAGATAACGAAAGGAAAGGGTAAGACAAAGACAGATATAGATAGATATAGATATAAGGCTAGAGTATATATGCTTTGCGCATTTGTATTTCTTCCTTTTTTGCTGTTGATTGTGCGTTGGTTTTGGACCAGGGCTAACGAGCCGAATGTAACAACATGTACTGGCCATGCTACCAAAATGTGTTAACTCAAATAAACTCAATTCGTAGCTTAACAAACGTAAATCCAAATCAAGAGAAAAACCAAAAAAAAAAGGAAAATAAAAGCAGAAAAACTGAAAATAAAATAACAAAAACTAAAGTCCGTGTTGTCCGTCTCTCTACTCTGATTTTGACTTAATGCTAACAAAAGAAATGTCAAGGTAGGAGTATGTCAGAGGTTGATATTGTTGTCGTTGTGATTGTCATTGTTGTTGTCATTTTCGTTGTCGTTGCTGTTGTAGTTGTCCTTCTCCTACCATTACTTGTCATTTGTTGTTGTTGCTGTCGTGCGTTGTGCTTTAGTTGAAATTGACAGCTGGTTTTGCAATTAAATAAGATTTATGTTGCTGCAGCTGCCGACCTATTTTGATATGGCTTAATGTCGGCCGATATATACATATATAATATAAATTTATATCACTTTCACTTCCACATCTACTTTCCTTTTTTCTTGTTCCATTTCCTTTTATTCTGCATTAATATGCTAGCAGCTACCTGTAAATGACCTCAGCTGTCAATTGTGCGTATGCGTAATGTCAGCCACATTTTTTGTTACCTTTCCTGTTTCTTTTAGGCAACATTTTTAACAATCTATTTTTAGCCTACATATACTCAAAATAATTTTTCTTTACTAATTCTATTTCTCTTTCTATTTACAGGTAAGTGCAAATGCTGCTTAATTATATAACTATAACGGAGTAAAATATGTGAGTTAAATGACACATTAAATCAGGTGCGTAATTAAGAGTAGATTTGCGTCAAGAGAGCAAAACTTTAAGCCATTATTTAAAACGTTTTAAGACTATCAAAAAGCAACAACTAAAGTCATCTGCCAACAACACACTTGCCCCTAACTTTGGGTTTGTTTAAAGTTGGCAATAGTTGTTGTTAGATATAGCTTAAGCTCTGGTGTTGGGTAAATAAGAACTTATAACTACACATTGCTGTGTATTTCATATTCTCTGTCTCGCTCTCTGTCTGTCTCTCTCTACATTCATATAGATATGGTGGTAGTATGCCTAAAGCTATGCACCATTATCTGCATGACTAACATAAACAGAGTGTTGGGTGGTGTGAGGTAGGTGGATCTGGCCAACAGCAAGAAGTGAGAAATGAGTAATGTGAAATGAGAAATGGACTAAATGAATGTAGGAGAAATGGTCAACATGACTGGCTCGGTCTTTAACCTGCCCCTAGCCAAGTGAAAGTAGCCATTTACTCAGCTGGCATGGAATTATGCGTACGCACACACAAACACACACACATACACAATACAAATACAAATACAAATATAAACACTAACACAAGCACCTGACAACACGCTTCGAGTAGCGTAATGAGGTCACTGAAATGGGTGTGTGTTTCATTTGAAGCTGCTAGAGTTGCCACTGCTTACATAATTCAATTTGCCAGACATTTACCAAATAATTGATGGTTTCGTTCATGTTGCCAATGTTGTTGTTATTGCTTTTATTAAACTGTAGCATATTGATATCATTTCATCATTCATCTGTGTTTGTTTGTGTGTTTGTTTGTTTGTTTGTTTGATTGCTTGGTTGCATTGCATAACAATTGGTAAAGACAGTTACGTTTACACTGAACACACTCGGACACCAATTGAAATTGTTTTCTAATCAGAAAACTAAACAATGCAAAACACAAGTGGCAACCACTTGAACCACTGCGTAACTCATAAAGAAAAGGGCAAATGGATATACAAAAAGAGAGACAGAGAGAGAGAGTAAAAATGACAACAATACAAAAGTTGCTGCCAGTTTCAGCATTACACAAAAGGCCACCGTAATATCTTGCCATGAATGAATTCCTCTAACCAAACGTCCTTATGGCCAATTTGTGGGCCCACAACATCCGGTCTGTGAATGAAAGAATGCGTGGTCGTATATCCAGGGTTGAACGATTAACAAACAAGTGTAACAAATCACTGTTTAGCTATCATAAATATATATACTAATACTATATATAACATATACTAAACACTTATATCAGGTAATTGTAAATTGCATCCCTTTAATAGTACAAACGCGTGTATTTTTGGTTTGAGTTGACCTGGGAAAGCGGCTTGTTTTCCCATTTGATACGCTTGAATATTTTTTGCAGAATATGTCAAGGCAGTCAAGATAGAGAGAGAGAGAGAGAGAGAGAGAGAGAGAGAGGGTGAGAGACAGAGCAAGAAGAAGAAAAAGTACTTCAACTGATAAGGTCAGAGTTCAAATTGGGTTTGCTGTAAATTAAATGGACCAAGCGACGTGCAGAGCAAATAAAAAGTTTACCAAAATGTTTCTTAATTCTTCGACATCAACTGGGCCTTTGACTTTCACAGCGTTTAACGCATAATATACACACACACACAGAAGGATACACACAAACACACAGGCACACAGGGGTTGTATAAGCTTCCTTAAACGCTTAGCAGACTGCATTAGCCCTTAAGGCATCAACGTCCCTGCTCGTACAGCATCATGTACCCCTATTTCATAGCCAGAGCCATTTGCAACTGTTCTCAATGAATGTATTTGGAAGTTGCTGCAATGCATACTAAGTGTAAGAGGGGTAACTAGCAGCTGGAGGAGGATCATGTGGGGCAGCAGGAACTGCACAGTTTGCCTTCTTGTTTTGCCTTTGCTATTAATATTGCCAAAGGTGCGCACTCTCTGGTACTTAAGTGGTTGCCGTCTGCGAACTGTCAACGGGAGCCGTCGTCGCCGTGGTCTTCGTCCATTCCGCTGCCCCTACAGCTTAAGTTCCTGCTGCTGCTGTTACTGTTTCTGGCCTGCCAAGCAACCAGACCCGACTGCATTGTGTCATTTGACAGTCTCAATCTCAGACTTGGTATAAGTTGCAGTCTCAGTTGCACTCGCTTGGTTTCTATGGTACCTGCTTGGCTTTGTCTGCTTTTGACATTGCTCCTGTGCTCCTGTGCACCCCAATGTCCTTGTGTATTATGCTGCAACGTCTTTGGCCTTCGCTGGATGTTTTGAGGGTAAGTCATAGCTGGGGTATGCGTTAGGTATATACCGTTTGCCACTTGCCACTTGCTTTGAATATGATGCGGAAATTAAGTAACTAAGTAGCCAGGCGCAAATGCCTTAGTCTAATCAAAACTTTTCATTATAAGCAGCGTAAAAACCTTACCTTACATATTTCACAATAAAAAATGCGCCATAACATAAATACCATAAGTATAATAAGGAGAAAACTGACTGCTGCTGGACTAACGGTACTATAAAGTCGCGACATAAAAATATATAAAAAACAAACAGTAACAACAGAAAGAAAAGATGAAGAAAAAAAAGCAAAAGTTTTATTGTCATAGCACAGCATAAAGTTGCCTTAAAAGTTTAAGCCAAGTAACAGTTGGTCCTGTTTACCGTTCTATATTGGCCTCGTACTCGCCCGCGCTTCTACTACTTTCCACTCCTGGCCTGGTTGGGGCTGACTCTCGGCTATTTTTAGCCAACTGCCAGTTGCCCGGCCTGGGCAAAGTTTGTGCTTGGTTTCAGGTAAATTACTGTGCAACATTTTTAATGAAACTTTTTCGTTGTCAGCAACGTCTGAATACCTACATATATACACATACATATATATACATGTATATATATATATATGTATGTATGTATAAGGAAAAGGCGTTATAAGATGTGTTAATGAAAAGTCAGCGAGCTCAGAGCTCTACGTGCCTGCTAAGCGACCAGTCAAAAATGTTATTAATAATGTGCCAAGCAGCAGTAGGAGGATGCAGGATAGAGAAGCAGGAGCAGGAGCAGGAGCAGAAGTAAGAGCAGCTGGTAGCTAGTTAGAGGTTTAGCTTGTATAGGGGAAAGGACAACAGGGTAACATTGGCAGCTTCTGCGGATGGTACGTGATGTCTAAAAGTACTTGCCATGGCAGCAGCAATACCTCCACTTGAAGTGTAACTTACCTTTTTCTCACGATTATTGGTTTTATCCTTTCGCGTTGCTCTTTTGGGTAAGTTAGTCATATATCCTTTCTTATTTCTAACTTCTTATTTTCTTAGAATTTTTCATTAGTTTCCTTTGTGTAAATTAATTAATTTCCTTAACATTTTTACCTTTTCTTTGTTTTTTCATCCTTTCAATCTCTTGACCTATTGCAATCCTCTGGGTTGGCACTTAACTGTCATTCTGTTTAATGGCAAAAGCGAAGTTTTATATTTGCTTTGAAAGTTTCATTTGCTATATAAATAATTTATAGAAAAGTTTTTTTAGTTTTTAGCTATTTTTTTTTTTTGTGTGATTCTGAAGCTTAAGTTGTGTTAACAATTACGTTTATGTTTATTATCATCATTTCGCTTCGCATATTCTGTTTAGTTGTTTTTCCCCATATTTTGTGGCCATTATTTCTTGTCCAGTTCGCTGCTATTGCGGTGGGGTTCGTTCCTTTTTCGCGTTGAAAAACAACTCAAAATGTCAAAAGTTATAAATAATTTTCATATGTAAAAGTGATATGTTCAAAACATGTTGACAGTGCTACGCAGTCCGAGTCCGAGTCCGAGACAGAGTCAGAGTCAGAGTTAGGTCCTGCGGCTGCGTTCATGCCCCAGTTCTACGTAATGCGCAAAAACTTCAAAGTAAACAAACAAACACATCACCGGGACCCGCATCTTAGACCCATTACGCTCTATTTCCCACCCTCCACATTATATCCTTGTTCTGATTCTGGTCTTGGTACTGTTCCCAGTTTCAGTTACAACAGCTACAGTTCCAGGTTCATGCATAGAGTGTGAGTGAGGAGAAGCAGCAGAGAATTTATGTTGATTTGCACATGTTTATGTCCAGTTAGCGGCACCTGTAGGGATTGCAGGGCAGCTGGGTAGCGGGAATGTCTGTTGGTTGCTTTTGGTGTATGTTTTTGGCAAGCCAAGCACAAAACACACGGTCGAAAAAGCACAAAAGGATGAAGGAAAGAAAAAAAAAGGAATTCATAGTGTGTATGAAATTTGTATGGTTACGTTGCCAGGAAAACAATTGCGAAAAGTAGTTTTCCAAGTGCTGCTCGCACACGTAAGTGCCGAATGTTTACCTCGGGAAATTCAACTAATGTGCCTCACACACACACATATACACACATAAGTACACACCCCCTCCATATAGATATATATATATATATATATATATATATAAACACAAACACGTAGTACACATGATACTAAATCCAAATTTAGCTGCACATTAAGAATTCAAGAGGCAATGGCCAAAAATAAAAACTAAAACGCATCGTATTTTATATAAATAGTTGGCAACTTGGTACAGTGATACCCCATTATATTGCTGCATGTCCTGTTGCCGTGACTAATTTAAATTATTGAGTGGCATTGATTGCAGATGTTGATTGCATAATGACCAATGCCTAATGCCTAATATGAGTAGTGGGTATAATTGGGATGGGTGTGTGTGTTTTTGTGGTGTGATGGTTAAGTTGTATTAGTGACTTAGTGGTTTGGTGGTTTGATGGTTTGATGGTTCTCGGTTTCATTGATTAGTGGCTCATATACCATAAACCACAACTGACGCAAATGACCACCAAAAAGTAAAGCAAAGAGAGGACGGTAAACCAAGACGATGGCGCGCCACGATAACCATCATTAAATCAACGACAGGACCTAAAATTATAGCCATTAAAGTTATAAATAAAACTCTAAGCCGCAGCCAACTGCTTTTCTTTTCTTTTTCATTTCTTATTTTTTTCCTCTGGCCGGGCCCCCATTTGTGGGCGTGTCCTGTACTTGCCGTCCGCCTGCGCCTGCTGTAATTATTTTGATTTTGAAAATAGCACACGGTACCAGTAGAAGTCGCATGCGCGATTTGAATTAGCAGCTGCTTCAGCTCAAAATCATATAGCTACACTTGCCTAGGAAATGTACATCATTTACTTTTATGACCTAAAGATACCCTGTAAACTTAAACTATACTATAACATAGACTTCGTGTATGTTTACAAACTTTTCACTTGGTCAATGATCAATTCGTTGGATGATGCTTAACTCTATTTTCCAAATGCAACTTGTTAGCGTTTCTGTTTAAGCCAACAATTATTACATTTGGTTAAAATAGAGCATAGATCAGTATTGAGTCAGTTTTGGTAACAATATTCTGGCCATCAATTGCTAATTTTTTTTTTGTTAAATTTCAGAGAGACTCTGTGACGCAGTGTCCTGTCCAATATTTGCCTAGGCGTCGCGTTATTTTGCGCTTGATTGCGTTTTGTGCGCTTGATGGAGCATGCGAGTCCCTCAACCCTCCACCCCTCTTCTAGTGACAGTCAGTACTTACACACCGTCTCTGTACAGTGCTATTATCCATTGGGGTCTGACTGACGTCAGAGCGGGCACGGCAGCAAAATTACTTTCATTATGGCCTTGAGGCCGTTGCAGGCCAAACAGCTTAAATACTTCAATCGAAATGGGAATAGGACACAGATATATATATATACAGATATATACACTTACAGTTATAGATAGGCTAGGCCAATTAGCAATTGTTTGAGTGTGAAATTAATAACTATTTGTGAATGAACAAGCCAAACCAGCAGCCTCATTTTAACGCACGAGTGCACTCCGACAAGCTTGGCCATTAGCAAATTGGATGAACTGGGCCAAGATTTACACAAGTCGTAAGTACTTGGTTACTTTCATATACAAAGTAATTGTTGTGGTCGGTATATTATAATATATACATATATATTTCTTGAATAATATATATGAATTATATACACCAAGAATGTAGTATAATAATAATAAAAAAAAAGCATTCCTTTTAGCCATGAATGCGTGTAACCAAGGTAACTTCCGGTCGAGTAAACTTGACTTTAACAAATAGCCAAGACAGCTGCAATTATGCAATTAAACAGCTGTCAATATTTTGTAAAACTAAACGTTAGTACTTGAGTTTTCCAGTTTACCTTTCTCCTGCTTCAATTTAGTCATTCACATAGCAGTTGGAATCCATTCTACGTTCAACATACTACGTTAAACATTTAACATTCAATGTACATTGTTCATTGTTCATTGTTCATTGTCTATTTTTCTTCGTATTCCGGTTTTGTTGCCCGCTTTCCTTTTGTAAATAAAACGCTTATCTTATCAGCAGTGATTAGACTAGCTCTTTGCGTGATTGCCAAGTTACAGGCAACCTGCAAATCTATGAGCAAGTCTATAATAGGATGACGAAGAGTGGTGGAAGGGAAAAGAGTAACATCCGTTGAGCGGATTGCATTGCATTTGTGTAAATGAATCTTATTATGTACCGTATTGCTTACATGTTGACAAATCTGTTTGTATGTAGATTAAAACTTATGTATTTTTATGTATCTTTCATTTAAACCAATTCATTGAATTAGCATAGGATAATCAGACTAGTTTAACTAGTTCTTTTTGTGATTCATAGGGTATTAACTGAATTAGCAAATTGCTTTTCCTTTTGTTTAATATCTATTTACTGGTGATTGGCAATAAAGTTGATTAGCAATATTTCCATGTAACTCAAGCCTAATCAGTACAAGTCACGCTTA
The DNA here is from genome assembly GCA_037044455.1 of Zygothrica quintamaculata. Lineage (NCBI taxonomy): Eukaryota > Metazoa > Arthropoda > Insecta > Diptera > Drosophilidae > Zygothrica > Zygothrica quintamaculata. The sequence continues at coordinate 49,715 of JBAMBS010001286.1, forward strand.
TTTCTCAGATGAAAAGTAGGCTATGATTCTTGATTATTTTTCCAGCGCTTTCAGTTTGCAGTAAACATCAATTGTCGGTTTAATAAGAATCGGTCTTAATTTAATTGAAAAAGCTGAACGCGTTGTCATTTAGGCTGCCTGTCTCAATTCTAAGCCTTGTTCTTTATACTGGGTGTACTTGACTGCAGGTGGGGTAGAGGTTAGGTGTTAGATGGTTGGTAGTAGGTGGTAGATCAACAGGTGATGTCTGATGAAATTGAAAAACGCGCCTCCCCACGCACCAAAACAGTGGAAAAAAAAAACAGAACGCGCGTGGCAAAGTGGCAAGTAAGTGTTGCTACAAGAAGCACACACCCACACACATACACGAATACACCCACACACGCACACACCTCCAGTTAGGGGAAAGCATCGACCCACCGCTAAGCACACACGTCAAGCGGAAATGACGACGACGACGTCGCTGGCGTTGCCTTCATTTTCATTGTTTAACGGAGGTTAAAACTCGCTGCCAGCAACCGCAGACCTAATGTTCCCCTGCTGATGTTGTTGTTGTTGGGCAAAGCGAGACGTAAATGAATGCCACATGACGTAGACACAAATATTTGAGCCTGGCTAAGCTTGAAAAGAAAATAAAATAAAAAACAAAAACAACAACAAGAACACAAAAAATGCGAAGCATACAAAAATGTGCCTGCGCTTTGTTTTTTCACATTTCCGTCGCGCATTTTGCCGTGACTTAATTGCTGTATATATATATGTGTGCTGGTGTGTGTAAAAATATATAAATCCGAGCTTTTGACGCTTCTCGACTTTTGTGTGCTGTGCCTTTTTAGCACCCAGCAGACAATACATGTTAAAAGGGTACTACCAACAATGCAGCATTTGTTGACCAATCGAGTCGGATGTGCCCCTAAGCGTTTGGCCAAAAGAAGCTCTTTCCGTAAGCACAAAATAGTTAGACAAGCTAATACACTATTATACTAGGACAATATATAAATCTATAAATTATTAATACATATTAATTCTGGTTAAAGCAGCAAATGTATCTTATATGTAAATGAAACATTTTATTTTAGGGAAAATTTTCTAATGCTTTTTACAGGATATAAAAAAGTCAGATTTTCTTGACTTCTGTTTGCCCTATGGCCCTTTTTTTTTTAAATTTGTCGTGTTCCATTGTCGCATTTTAATCTGCGATATCACGCGATTACCTGCACCCGCTACAGACCTCTCCAGTCCTGCTTCTAGCTCCGCCGCACACCGGAATCCTTTGTTGAACTAAATGTATGTGAGAATTCCGGCAACAGTCAAGCAACAGCCTTTGCTAATTTACATTTCTATGTGTGTGTGTGTGTATGCGCTAGTAATGTTTGTTTGTGTGTTTTTGTATGTATATGTATGTATGTTTTGTGTGTTTGTATATTGTCGCGGCTTTAACGCGATTTACATGCAAATGCGACGCTGCCTTTTGCTGCCTTTTTTCGGTTTTTGCTCTACACAAAAATAAGCTTCACTGCTTTATTTTTACACACCGCCAATTATAAACAATATATATGTATATGTGTGAGTAGTATGAGTATTTGGGTGTGTAGTTGTTGCGTGTATTGTGAGCATGTTTGCTTGACACTATTTTTAGCTGTTGTTAAAATTAAAATAAATGCAACAATGGCAAGTTAATTTCATTGTGCGATGGCGCTTTTTTTCTAAGAATTTTTAAATGAAACTTTTTCCATTGTCGCCTTTATTTATAATTTTTTTGTAGTTTTTCTTTTTTTTTATATTTATTTTTTGTACACTTCGTATAAAATGTAATTTAAATGCAAACAAAACTAAAAACTACTTTTTTCTTTAACCTTTTCCTTTTTTCTTCTTTTTGAGACCATTTGCATTGTATATTTACTTGATGTGCGATAAATGTATGAATAAAATGGTAGAATGGCTTAAATAAAAAGTTAACAAGTTTATATATTTTTTTTGCTATTATTCACAATGTAATTTATTTACCATATATGAATGTTTATTGTTAAATAAATTGGAGCTCAGCACATTGTTGCCAAAGGTTATAGACTTAAACTAAAGTTGGTAGAATAATAATAGAGAAATGTTTTAGTTAAGCAAAAACGATTTGCTGCTTCTTAAGGCCAAGTTTTAATTGGTTAAAAAAATAAGTAGAAAAGTATTTCAAAGCAAGCTAATTAAAGGTAGAAGTTGAATATTAAAATGAATGTCTAACATATACATATATATATATATATATAGATATATATATGTATTTGTGTATAGATATAGTTCAAGGACTATTATAAATTCTAGACATATAGCAAGTTATCCCTAACCACTTAAGTAGAGACAGAGAGAGAAATGATTACACTTAACCGCTTTCTATCCATTATCTCCATTAATTTGCTGCAGTCTGACAAGTTAAGTGGGCATTCGTTAAGCGGCATAAAGCTCGTGTTTCAATTATGGCCAAGAAGCAAAAAAGCTTATACAAAACAGTTAACAAAGGAGCAAGAGAGATAAAGCGAAAAACAGAAAAGAAATATAATTAAACTCATAAAATGTAGCGCAAGTTTTATTGCGGTTCGAATTTCAGATGATAAAAATAAAAATGAAAATAACGATAGCAGCAGTATGAGGTAAACTGGGGTAAGAGTCCATGACTTTTTGTGGTACCTGATGGACCAACTAACACCAAGCTAAACACAATATCCCAGTGGAAAATAGATAATCTGTGCTAGGCCAGCAAATTTGCTACATCCATTTCCTATGCCACGATTACCCATTGAGCATGTGTTGAGCTCTGTTACAGGTTAAAGTTCGGCTTCAGGTCAGGACAGCGACAGCAACAGCGACAGCAGTAACAACAGTTACAGCAACAGCTTTATACAATCCAAATCTAAATCCAACTCAAACCCAAAACTTTAACATTATACAGCTGGTACATGGGTCAAGCGCTTGATAAAAATACTGAGTAGATTTGTTCTCTCACTCACTCCCGCATGCTGGGTCGCACTTATATCATGAACTCCTCAGTGGCAGCACTACGTGAGCTTGTTTGGGCATCCAAAACAAAGCGCAAATGAGCGAAACTCGAAGCTGGCAGAGCTGCTGCGTCCGTTGCCTGCGCTAAAAGGTAAACACATAAAAATTTGTTGCTGCGGCCACACAATGGCTTAAAGCAGTAGGAGGACAAGAGGTAGGTGGAGTAGTCAGCACAGTGGTTAGTGGTTTCATAATGGGGACATTATGTTGAGAGTCTTAGGTTACGATATAAATTAATAAAACATTTTTTGATGGTCAATTTACTTGGATTTCTGAAACGTGCATTGTTAATGAATCGAATTTAACATAGAATATCGAAATCAACTTTTCGTTTTATTTTAGCTAGACTTAAAATACGAATGCTTTGCTTTAAGCAGTTTGTTGAACTAAGGTATAAGAACATGCAATAAAAAATATTGAAATAAAAAATTATTTTTTTTAGGCATTACTAAGCTTTGCGACTATCCACTGTGCCAACGACTCAAGGGGTCAGGTAGCCGAGGTCACAGCAAACAGACACTAAAAGTCATAGAAAACGCAGAGAAATAGAAGGGCTGTACAAGAGCAAGAGTAAAAAAGAACGATAGAGAGAAAGAGAGAGAGGGAAAAGGAAGAGAAAATGTATTTTCTTTCAGCGTTTTGTTGTCATTTGTAGAATGCGGCCTGAAAGTATGCTACATTAAAATTTTAGTGTGTCAATTGTGTGTGCTTGCACACGTATATATGTGTGTGCTTATGTCTGTTTGGGTGTTTTGGGTGTATGACAGTCACGTAGCAGGTGAAAATGACTTTGTGCATGTGTGTCTCTGTGTGCCTTGTAATTGGCGTTTAAGGCTTTGACGTCAAACCCAAATAATAATCGTTCGCACTTTTGTTTGCCGTACCGCCACGTCCTGCATTGCCCCGCCTATGTAGCTTTTGTTTTGCGTCTTAACATTTTATTTTGTTTTGTTTATTTTTTTCAGTTCTTTTTTTTTGGGATACCGATAGATGTGTCAAAGCACAAACTATATGATAATGTGTCCCAGCAGTTTAACACGCTGTCATTGCAGTTGACCTTTACGAAAGAGCAATTAAAATAATTACAATTACAGTTTGCAATGGTCACAGAGACACACAAACATACAAAAAGGAATCTACAAAAACAAGATATCAAAATATAAAACATAGATGAACTCAGCAATTGGATATACGTGTATGTATCCCATAGTACATCATTAATTAATATAGATAAAAATAAAAATCATGTTTAACCTTGCTGACTTGCTCCTTGCCAGCAGCTTGTTGCCCCAAAGGCTGTGTATCCTGTCTTATTTGAAATGTATATACAATTTTTTGATAACAAATTATATTAATTACTGAAAAATGTCAAAGTTTTCGAGCTTTTCAAACTAAATTGAAGGCAAAATTAAAATTAGAAAAATAAATATTTAATTGACTTTAAAAATAACTTAGGAATTGCTATTGAACATAGTTATTTGAGTTCTAAACTTGTCTGAATTTTTACTTAACTTATTTTGAATTTTGGCTTAGATATGCTTTAAATGCTTTTTAATTGCCAATTAAGAAGTTAAAGTTCTCTTCTCTTTTCTTTGATGAATACGAAATGCGATGCTAAGGCATCGATTGATTGTTTGGCAACAAGAATGACAAGGACACGGCCAAAACGATGTCGATGAGTGAAAGCAAAAGCCAAAAACCAGCACGCGTTAACAAAATCATTTAATTTGGCCAAAAAAAGAAGCAACAGCAACAGAAAAAGGAAAAAGAAAATGAGAAGAAGTACGAAACTAAACGAAACAAAACGTAACGAACACAAGAAAAGAAAAACAAAAAAAAGAACAGAAAAATATGAGTTTTTATTACACTCGCAGCCCAAAAGAAAACCTTAGGAAAACACAACGAAAAACCTAAGGAGCATTTTCGCCTGCCTTATATGCGAGCTAAAAATAGAATATGCCTGCCAAGGGGCACACCCAAAAAGCGGCGAAATAGCTGGGAGACGGCAGTTAAGAATACAAAGCATGAAGCAATGTGAACGGGAGAACATGGGAGAGCTGGTTGCTATGGGCTGGTGGCGGGGCCTTGTGAGCTGGGCTGGTGAGCTGTAGATGTAGCTGTAGCTGTAGTTGTAGATGGTGTTGGGGCCTGGTAAAGGACAAGACAAGATTACAAATGTGAAGGCAGCAATTCCCAAAAGTTTCACTCAGTCTTTCTACGTTGTTATAATATATATGTATGTGTGTATTTGTATGTATGCTTTTGCTACTGTTTGTATATACGATACTGTGTGTATGTGTGTGTATGCAAGTGTCTGAGAACAGACGAGGCATATCAAACTGTTGATGGTTTGTTGCTTCTTTATTTGCCTCGTTTTGTTTGTTGCTATATTTGGCCATTTTGTCCTTCGTCGTCACCAGCGTCGTTGCCATTGTTATGCTTTGTCTTATGGCTGTTGTCAGACGCGACACATATATACACATATATATATATACATATAAATATAAATATATATATATATATATTTATATATTTAAAGTAAGTTTGTATACCGAATGTGTATGCCATTGTTGAGCACTGGCCTCGCCTTAAAAGCTGCACATTGCCTCTACGTGTGTGTGTATATATGCGTGTATGTGTGTGTTTGTCATCAGAGCCAAAGTTAATTAAAATATATAAGCATTGGCATTTCCTCGACTAAATTGTGAACTGTTGAAAGGCATTGGCACGCTTTTGGGCAGATTAGCCAAAGTGGGTCGAAAATTGCCCCTTTGAGTTGCTGGTTTCGGTATCAAATACATATGTCAATATCTATATATATATGTATGTAATATAGTATGTGTGTAGCTAATCTAAATTTCATCTAGCAATTGTTATTTTTGATTTTGCATACTTGGAAGTCTAGTCTCAAATGTCAAGGCCATACCAATTGCTTTCATATAATTATATTACCTTAATTATGCGAATTGGTAACAACAAAAAGTACTTAACAAAATTAATATATAATGTGCATATATTATAATATGAAAACAAATGTAGAAATAATTAAAAAATATACCTCAAATATAAAAAAAATATATATATACATATATTAATAATAATATACTGCAACAGTTTCGAGCATCCTTTAAGTTTTTAACTTTTTGGCGCCCAAGGAATAAAGTCTTTCAGTTAATAGTTGTTAAATTGCAAAGTGCATTTTAAATATGCGCTCATCATAATAAAACTTGGCTAACAACAATTTGTGGCTACATAAAAGCATAAAAACCGAAAGGATGCTCGAAACTGTCGTAGTATATATTATTAATATATGTATATATATATCTTTTTTATATTTGAGGTATATTTTTTAATTATTTTCTACATTTGTTTTCATATTATAATATATGCACATTATATATTAATTTTGTTAAGTACTTTTTATTGTTACCAATTCGCATAATTAAGGTAATATAATTATATGAAAGCAATTGGTATGGCCTTGACATTTGAGACTAGACTTCCAAGTATGCAAAATCAAAAATAACAATTGCTAGATGAAATTTAGATTAGCTACACACATACTATATTACATACATATATATATAGATATTGACATATGTATTTGATACCGAAACCAGCAACTCAAAGGGGCAATTTTCGACCCACTTTGGCTAATCTGGCCAAAAGCGTGCCAATGCCTTTCAACAGTTCACAATTTAGTCGAGGAAATGCCAATGCTTATATATTTTAATTAACTTTGGCTCTGATGACAAACACACACATACACGCATATATACATACACACGTAGAGGCAATGTGCAGCTTTTAAGGCGAGGCCAGTGCTCAACAATGGCATACACATTCGGTATACAAACTTACTTTAAATATATAAATATATATATATATATATTTATATTTATATGTATATATATATATGTGTATATATGTGTCGCGTCTGACAACAGCCATAAGACAAAGCATAACAATGGCAACGACGCTGGTGACGACGAAGGACAAAATGGCCAAATATAGCAACAAACAAAACGAGGCAAATAAAGAAGCAACAAACCATCAACAGTTTGATATGGCTCGTCTGTTCTCAGACACTTGCACACACACACATACACACAGTATCGTATATACAAACAGTAGCAAAAGCATACATACAAATACACACATACATATATATTATAACAACGTAGAAAGACTGAGTGAAACTTTTGGGAATTGCTGCCTTCACATTTGTAATCTTGTCTTGTCCTTTACCAGGCCCCAACACCATCTACAACTACAGCTACAGCTACATCTACAGCTCACCAGCCCAGCTCACAAGGCCCCGCCACCAGCCCATAGCAACCAGCTCTCCCATGTTCTCCCGTTCACATTGCTTCATGCTTTGTATTCTTAACTGCCGTCTCCCAGCTATTTCGCCGCTTTTTGGGTGTGCCCCTTGGCAGGCATATTCTATTTTTAGCTCGCATATAAGGCAGGCGAAAATGCTCCTTAGGTTTTTCGTTGTGTTTTCCTAAGGTTTTCTTTTGGGCTGCGAGTGTAATAAAAACTCATATTTTTCTGTTCTTTTTTTTGTTTTTCTTTTCTTGTGTTCGTTACGTTTTGTTTCGTTTAGTTTCGTACTTCTTCTCATTTTCTTTTTCTTTTTTCTGTTGCTGTTGCTTCTTTTTTTGGCCAAATTAAATGATTTTGTTAACGCGTGCTGGTTTTTGGCTTTTGCTTTCACTCATCGACATCGTTTTGGCCATGTCCTTGTCATTCTTGTTGCCAAACAATCAATCGATGCCTTAGCATCGCATTTCGTATTCATCAAAGAAAAGAGAAGAGAACTTTAACTTCTTAATTGGCAATTAAAAAGCATTTAAAGCATATCTAAGCCAAAATTCAAAATAAGTTAAGTAAAAATTCAGACAAGTTTAGAACTCAAATAACTATGCTCAATAGCAATTCCTGAGTTATTTTTAAAGTCAATTAAATATTTATATTTCTAATTTTAATTTTGCCTTCAATTTAGTTTGAAAAGCTCGAAAACTTTGACATTTTTCAGTAATTAATATAATTTGCTATCAAAAAATTGTATATACATTTCAAATGAGACAGGATACACAGCCTTTGGGGCAACAAGCTGCTGGCAAGGAGCAAGTCAGCAAGGTTAAACATGATTTTTATTTTTATCTATATTAATTAATGATGTACTATGGGATACATACACGTATATCCAATTGCTGAGTTCATCTATGTTTTATATTTTGATATCTTGTTTTTGTAGATTCCTTTTTGTATGTTTGTGTGTCTCTGTGACCATTGCAAACTGTAATTGTAATTATTTTAATTGCTCTTTCGTAAAGGTCAACTGCAATGACAGCGTGTTAAACTGCTGGGACACATTATCATATAGTTTGTGCTTTGACACATCTATCGGTATCCCAAAAAAAAAGAACAGAAGAAAATAAACAAAACAAAATAAAATGTTAAGACGCAAAACAAAAGCTACATAGGCGGGGCAATGCAGGACGTGGCGGTACGGCAAACAAAAGTGCGAACGATTATTATTTGGGTTTGACGTCAAAGCCTTAAACGCCAATTACAAGGCACACAGAGACACACATGCACAAAGTCATTTTCACCTGCTACGTGACTGCCATACACCCAAAACACCCAAACAGACATAAGCACACACATATATACGTGTGCAAGCACACACAATTGACACACTAAAATTTTAATGTAGCATACTTTCAGGCCGCATTCTACAAATGACAACAAAACGCTGAAAGAAAATACATTTTCTCTTCCTTTTCCCTCTCTCTCTTTCTCTCTATCGTTCTTTTTTACTCTTGCTCTTGTACAGCCCTTCTATTTCTCTGCGTTTTCTATGACTTTTAGTGTCTGTTTGCTGTGACCTCGGCTACCTGACCCCTTGAGTCGTTGGCACAGTGGATAGTCGCAAAGCTTAGTAATGCCTAAAAAAAATAATTTTTTATTTCAATATTTTTTATTGCATGTTCTTATACCTTAGTTCAACAAACTGCTTAAAGCAAAGCATTCGTATTTTAAGTCTAGCTAAAATAAAACGAAAAGTTGATTTCGATATTCTATGTTAAATTCGATTCATTAACAATGCACGTTTCAGAAATCCAAGTAAATTGACCATCAAAAAATGTTTTATTAATTTATATCGTAACCTAAGACTCTCAACATAATGTCCCCATTATGAAACCACTAACCACTGTGCTGACTACTCCACCTACCTCTTGTCCTCCTACTGCTTTAAGCCATTGTGTGGCCGCAGCAACAAATTTTTATGTGTTTACCTTTTAGCGCAGGCAACGGACGCAGCAGCTCTGCCAGCTTCGAGTTTCGCTCATTTGCGCTTTGTTTTGGATGCCCAAACAAGCTCACGTAGTGCTGCCACTGAGGAGTTCATGATATAAGTGCGACCCAGCATGCGGGAGTGAGTGAGAGAACAAATCTACTCAGTATTTTTATCAAGCGCTTGACCCATGTACCAGCTGTATAATGTTATAGTTTTGGGTTTGAGTTGGATTTAGATTTGGATTGTATAAAGCTGTTGCTGTAACTGTTGTTACTGCTGTCGCTGTTGCTGTCGCTGTCCTGACCTGAAGCCGAACTTTAACCTGTAACAGAGCTCAACACATGCTCAATGGGTAATCGTGGCATAGGAAATGGATGTAGCAAATTTGCTGGCCTAGCACAGATTATCTATTTTCCACTGGGATATTGTGTTTAGCTTGGTGTTAGTTGGTCCATCAGGTACCACAAAAAGTCATGGACTCTTACCCCAGTTTACCTCATACTGCTGCTATCGTTATTTTCATTTTTATTTTTATCATCTGAAATTCGAACCGCAATAAAACTTGCGCTACATTTTATGAGTTTAATTATATTTCTTTTCTGTTTTTCGCTTTATCTCTCTTGCTCCTTTGTTAACTGTTTTGTATAAGCTTTTTTGCTTCTTGGCCATAATTGAAACACGAGCTTTATGCCGCTTAACGAATGCCCACTTAACTTGTCAGACTGCAGCAAATTAATGGAGATAATGGATAGAAAGCGGTTAAGTGTAATCATTTCTCTCTCTGTCTCTACTTAAGTGGTTAGGGATAACTTGCTATATGTCTACGAATTTATAATAGTCCTTGAACTATATCTATACACAAATACATATATATATCTATATATATATATATATATGTATATGTTAGACATTCATTTTAATATTCAACTTCTACCTTTAATTAGCTTGCTTTGAAATACTTTTCTACTTATTTTTTTAACCAATTAAAACTTGGCCTTAAGAAGCAGCAAATCGTTTTTGCTTAACTAAAACATTTCTCTATTATTATTCTACCAACTTTAGTTTAAGTCTATAACCTTTGGCAACAATGTGCTGAGCTCCAATTTATTTAACAATAAACATTCATATATGGTAAATAAATTACATTGTGAATAATAGCAAAAAAAATATATAAACTTGTTAACTTTTTATTTAAGCCATTCTACCATTTTATTCATACATTTATCGCACATCAAGTAAATATACAATGCAAATGGTCTCAAAAAAAAAGAAAGAAGGAAAAGGTTAAAGAAAAAAGTAGTTTTTAGTTTTGTTTGCATTTAAATTACATTTTATACGAAGTGTACAAAAAATAAATATAAAAAAAAGAAAAACTACAAAAAAATTATAAATAAAGGCGACAATGGAAAAAGTTTCATTTAAAAATTCTTAGAAAAAAAGCGCCATCGCACAATGAAATTAACTTGCCATTGTTGCATTTATTTTAATTTTAACAACAGCTAAAAATAGTGTCAAGCAAACATGCTCACAATACACGCAACAACTACACACCCAAATACTCATACTACTCACACATATACATATATATTGTTTATAATTGGCGGTGTGTAAAAATAAAGCAGTGAAGCTTATTTTTGTGTAGAGCAAAAACCGAAAAAAGGCAGCAAAAGGCAGCGTCGCATTTGCATGTAAATCGCGTTAAAGCCGCGACAATATACAAACACACAAAACATACATACATATACATACAAAAACACACAAACAAACATTACTAGCGCATACACACACACACACATAGAAATGTAAATTAGCAAAGGCTGTTGCTTGACTGTTGCCGGAATTCTCACATACATTTAGTTCAACAAAGGATTCCGGTGTGCGGCGGAGCTAGAAGCAGGACTGGAGAGGTCTGTAGCGGGTGCAGGTAATCGCGTGATATCGCAGATTAAAATGCGACAATGGAACACGACAAATTTAAAAAAAAGGGCCATAGGGCAAACAAAAGTCAAGAAAATCTGACTTTTTTATATCCTGCAAAAAGCATTAGAAAATGTTCCCTAAAATAAAATGTTTCATTTACATATAAGATACATTTGCTGCTTTAACCAGAATTAATATGTATTAATAATTTATAGATTTATATATTGTCCTAGTATAATAGTGTATTAGCTTGTCTAACTATTTTGTGCTTACGGAAAGTAGCTTCTTTTGGCCAAACGCTTAGGGGCACATCCGACTCGATTGGTCAACAAATGCTGCATTGTTGGTAATACCCTTTTAACATGTTTTGTCTGCTGGGTGCTAAAAAGGCACAGCACACAAAAGTCGAGAAGCGTCAAAAGCTCGGATTTATATATTTTTACACACACCAGCACACATATATATATACAGCAATTAAGTCACGGCAAAATGCGCGACGGAAATGTGAAAAAACAAAGCGCAGGCACATTTTTGTATGCTTCGCATTTTTTGTGTTCTTGTTGTTGTTTTTGTTTTTTATTTTATTTTTCTTTCAAGCTTAGCCAGGCTCAAATATTTGTGTCTACGTCATGTGGCATTCATTTACGTCTCGCTTTGCCCAACAACAACAACATCAGCAGGGGAACATTAGGTCTGCGGTTGCTGGCAGCGAGTTTTAACCTCCGTTAAACAATGAAAATGAAGGCAACGCCAGCGACGTCGTCGTCGTCATTTCCGCTTGACGTGTGTGCTTAGCGGTGGGTCGATGCTTTCCCCTAACTGGAGGTGTGTGCGTGTGTGGGTGTATTCGTGTATGTGTGTGGGTGTGTGCTTCTTGTAGCAACACTTACTTGCCACTTTGCCACGCGCGTTCTGTTTTTTTTTCCACTGTTTTGGTGCGTGGGGAGGCGCGTTTTTCAATTTCATCAGACATCACCTGTTGATCTACCACCTACTACCAACCATCTAACACCTAACCTCTACCCCACCTGCAGTCAAGTACACCCAGTATAAAGAACAAGGCTTAGAATTGAGACAGGCAGCCTAAATGACAACGTGTTCAGCTTTTTCAATTAAATTAAGACCGATTCTTATTAAACCGACAATTGATGTTTGCTGCAAACTGAAAGCGCTGGAAAAATAATCAAGAATCATAGCCTACTTTTCATCTGAGAAATAAGCGTGACTTGTACTGATTAGGCTTGAGTTACATGGAAATATTGCTAATCAACTTTATTGCCAATCACCAGTAAATAGATATTAAACAAAAGGAAAAGCAATTTGCTAATTCAGTTAATACCCTATGAATCACAAAAAGAACTAGTTAAACTAGTCTGATTATCCTATGCTAATTCAATGAATTGGTTTAAATGAAAGATACATAAAAATACATAAGTTTTAATCTACATACAAACAGATTTGTCAACATGTAAGCAATACGGTACATAATAAGATTCATTTACACAAATGCAATGCAATCCGCTCAACGGATGTTACTCTTTTCCCTTCCACCACTCTTCGTCATCCTATTATAGACTTGCTCATAGATTTGCAGGTTGCCTGTAACTTGGCAATCACGCAAAGAGCTAGTCTAATCACTGCTGATAAGATAAGCGTTTTATTTACAAAAGGAAAGCGGGCAACAAAACCGGAATACGAAGAAAAATAGACAATGAACAATGAACAATGAACAATGTACATTGAATGTTAAATGTTTAACGTAGTATGTTGAACGTAGAATGGATTCCAACTGCTATGTGAATGACTAAATTGAAGCAGGAGAAAGGTAAACTGGAAAACTCAAGTACTAACGTTTAGTTTTACAAAATATTGACAGCTGTTTAATTGCATAATTGCAGCTGTCTTGGCTATTTGTTAAAGTCAAGTTTACTCGACCGGAAGTTACCTTGGTTACACGCATTCATGGCTAAAAGGAATGCTTTTTTTTTATTATTATTATACTACATTCTTGGTGTATATAATTCATATATATTATTCAAGAAATATATATGTATATATTATAATATACCGACCACAACAATTACTTTGTATATGAAAGTAACCAAGTACTTACGACTTGTGTAAATCTTGGCCCAGTTCATCCAATTTGCTAATGGCCAAGCTTGTCGGAGTGCACTCGTGCGTTAAAATGAGGCTGCTGGTTTGGCTTGTTCATTCACAAATAGTTATTAATTTCACACTCAAACAATTGCTAATTGGCCTAGCCTATCTATAAC
>JBAMBS010001288.1:0-88017 GCA_037044455.1 Zygothrica quintamaculata
GATACCAGGCGGTAAGCGAAAGGCATCCCATATCACAGCTGTGCCCGAGAGAGAGGCAAATTTGGACCTTATCAAGAGTGTTCTGAACAAAAAACCAAAACTGGATGTGGATAAAGCAATACAGCTCCAAAAACGTGATGAGCGATTGGAGTAAGTAGCAATACCAAAAAATATAAATTTTTTTTTGTATTCATTTGTATACTTTTTTTTAGACGTGAGGCTGAAGGTGCTAACCAACCCGCCAAAAAAGGCGGAAAGAAAGGAAAAGGTAGTCGAAAAGCTGTGGGCAAGAAGCCTAAGGGTCATCAGGGGCAGCGTGCGCCGGGTAAAAAGAATCAAGCCGGACGCAAGCGTCGTTAGAAAATTTACTGCCGATGAAACAATCATATTTTTTTTTTAATTTACAAATCACATTTTACATGATAAATACATTGACAAAAAAGATTTAAACCACATGGAACAGTAGTTATACATCTATTCGCGAGGGTAGCGAAAATCGACAGGCTGACTATGACGCCTTAAGTACTCATAGACAAAGATACGGAAGACACGATTAAAGTTACGTATGGAAGGCCAATGAAGATTGGCAGCATTATCCCTTGGCGTATGCCAAGTGTCCGGAAAAGGTGTAGCTATTAAATGTAATATGGGCACATTTTCCTCCAAAAATGGACGGTGATCATCATCAACTAAGCCGCCAGCAGGACGATTAAGGAACATTTTGTTTCTACCTTCCAGCTGTCCAGCAGCTTGTAAGGTTTGCTCAATCTCCACCAGACTAGTATGCAGGCCCTGTGTATTTTCATAAAAACTCGAAAATTTCGGATTACGTGCACCGATCAAATCAAGCAGTACCAGCACTTCCTGTAAATATATATATAGCATATGAATAAACATGACAACTGAAGCCAATTAAACAGATTCTTACAATACGATCAATATGTCGTGGCATAATGTTAGCCTGACCAAACGTTGGAGCAGCATTGCGCGTGCGCGACAATTTGCTGGCCAAATGGCGTGAACCATAAACAGAATCTGTATTTGTCCAATCCTTAAAGGCCTCCTCACCGTCAAAGAAGATTAGCTATCAATATAAAGGGTTGTCAATTTAATACTAATAAACAGTTAATTTAGCATCATAAAACTTACCATTAATCCTAAATCATTGCGTATGCGGAATTGCTGTAGTAAATAGCTGTTCAATATTTTTACCGTATTCAAAAGTATGGCACACGGCACAGCCGAATCTGTGGCACCCAGAAACCCGGGATCATTTGGAAAATACTTGCTATCATAATGGCAAGCCAATGCCAGAAAGTTTTGCGCTTGTGGATTGATATAGCCCACAACATTGGCAAACGTCAGTTCACCAAACACTGGAACACGCTGCTTAAACTCATCCACTTCTGTTTGAAATCCAAGGCCATTCAGTGTACTAACAATAAAGTTGCGCACCTGCCTATGGCCCGGAGTACCTACGACGCGTGGCACCAATATCGCCTCTAAGGTATTATTAAAATGAGTCTCATCATCATTCCATTGCGTGGTTAAAAACTGTAAACAGAAACAAAGAGATTTTCACTCTTATTTTCAAATATATATTTGCCTCTCTTTTATTTCAATGTATTAAAATTTAACATACGTTCGCTTGCTGTGCCTTAGCACAATTAGTTCCTATTATACATAGGCTGATTAAAGCCAAGATTAATATTAACAACGGCGAGTTCATTGCTATCCCGTCTAGACACAGCGATGTGTGACGGCGCACTGAAACGCTTCGTTATATTCAACATTTCTGTGTCTGCTCAAAAGAAGAAAAATATAATAACTGTTCCCCTTTGTTGTTGTTATTGCTTATGTTGTTGTTTGTATTGGTGTTGAGTTCAGTTTTGGTTTTGTTGTTATTAACGATCTACTCGGTGACTTTTTTGTTTTTGTCTTGTGGCTCCCCACACAAACACAATCGCAGACACGCATACATGCGTTTCCATATGCGTATGTATGTAAATATATATATATATATAATATGTACACTGTCGTATATCAATAAAAAGCTTGATAGTTTGCATCCGCATTCAATTTTGTGCAAAAGCTCTAAGAGCGTATGTCAATCTGTAGCTTTCTCAAATTAAAATATATATATTGTTACAGCATCTGTTTACGTAAGCTTTAAAGCTTACCACACATACTTAAGCTGTACCCGAGGCAGTTATTTCAGTTTTAAGCTTTTGTTTGGCAAAACAAAAAGCTTTGCTAATCCGTTAGATGTATTCAAAATGGAGTTTGAAAAGAATTATTGCTACTTCCTGCAACGCTTAAAAGCTCTTTGTTACGCTTCAGATAAAGGACATATATTTCGTATTAATTCTATTATATATATTGTATATCTGAGATATCAAGTAACTATAACATACAGCAGCCAAGCAAACAGTAGCATTATGATTTAAAAGCTAAATCTCAAATCAAAGTCAAACGAATGTGTCGTTTAAAATGCACTTTTTACTTTTAATCTTAACTTTAACTATTAGATAAGTTATACCTTCTGAACAAGGGAAACACAACAACAACTAGAGACTTTCATAATTTTTCAAAAAATCATATACAAATCGTGTCATAATGGCCAACATATTGCGTATAGTTGGCCAATGGAGATGTTTTATATTATCGGCTTCTGTATGCCAAACATCTGGATAGGTGTGAGGCACTATATGCAATACTGGTACACCTATATATACTCAAATATATATATTAACATTAAATGGAGAATGTTTAATCTTACGCACCCTCATCGAGAAAAGGATAATGATCATCTTCAAAGTCACTGTCATGATCCTGAAGTTTATGGAAGAGCTGATGGCATTTGGTTAATTGACCCTTTTCTCTTAGATTCTTTTCAATGTCTGCTATATGTGAATGCCATTTATATGTATTGTCATAATGGCTCATATATATATGATCGGGTGCACCAATCAAGTTGAATGCAACAAAAAGTTCCTAGAATTTAATAAGGAAAGTAAATCAAGAACAGAATCAAGATGAACTGAAACTTACGATACTTTCTAAGGGTATAGTTTCAACTTCAGCAAATCTTCTTGATCCATTTAGGGAGTTGCTATCTTCAATTACATTATCAAAGGACTCGTGTCCATCGAAGAAAACCAACTAAAAGCATAACAACTGTATATCAGCTTTATGTATATAAATGCTAATGATTTCAGTAAAGCAACCACTCACCACTAAGCCAATATCAGCTCTCTCTGTGAACTCACCACGTAAATAGGAGCTCAAAGCTTTAGCTATATTTAATAATATTGCACAGGAGACAGCACCATCTGTTGCACCCACATAATGCCAAGCACCTTTTATCTTTTTTGAATCATAATGACAACAGAGAAATAGAAACCTTTCTGCCTCCATATTCATAATACCAATTATATTTATAAATTCCATCTCATCCATGAGCTTGTCTTGTACCGTCGAAAAACCCAAATCCCTTAGCTCAGACATTAGGAAATTGCTCACCTGAGCATGTCCATCACTTCCGGGCCAACGTGGCTTTAGTATTTCCTTAAGTGTTGCATTAAAATAGTGCTCATCGTTAACAAATTGTGGCATCGAATTATACCAAATCCAACCAAATATCCAATAGTTAAAAAATATGCATATCAGGCATAAAGCCGATACTATTCGAGCTACACGTAACATTTGTTAACTAAGTTCTACCTTCTATACCAGATGTTAAACTAAGTAAGTCGTAAGCGTATCACAGACCCCATAAATAAATCAGTTAATTTCAACCTGTAACGAATCTTTTTGTTATGGAGAGACTCTCATGGATCTCTTGAAACAAATATTTCGAATACCCCAAGAAATTTGTTCACAAAATGTGAGAGAAATCTTTAAGAACTAAAGCTAACTTCCAAACCAGAAACATTTATAGATTTATAAGCAAAAGAATTTCATTAATTATGTGGAAGAATTTAATGAGCTTCATTTACAATTTATCGATATAAATGTATCGATTATATACACATAATTGCTATGCCTGAAAGAATAACTTAAATTACCTGCAAGCAGCATAATTTGTTTATGGCAGGTCTAGTACAATTAATCGATAAGTATTAATCGATTTTATGTATGAATTTTACTTTTGAATGCCTTAACCAATTGCTTGTTGAGTTGACCAAAAATGAGGAGCATGGGGATATTCTTAACCTTTTCTTTTACATTTTCCATAAAGCTTTCTATTTCCTGGTAGTTCAAACTTAGTTTTCACTTGAGTATTCTAGATTACCGGGACTATAAGTGTACAAAGGTTTGAAAACTCTTGCTAAACAAAGAACCTTAAAAAAATAAAGTAAAATGATTGTACATAATTCTTTGTATTCAATTAAGAAAGGATTATCTTTAACCCTTGCGCAAATGCACTCTATTTGGCGTTTTGCAAAAAATTTCGTAAGCCCAAAAGGTTAATAAAACTTGGTTGGCATTTTGATTCATCATCATTGCTTTTATTATTATTATTTATTATTATTATGAGTACAAACGGATTATTATTTGAGTTGTGACTGGTAATTTAAGCGTTCGCCTTTAATTTAATTTAATTTTTTTAAAAGACGATTTTATAAAGTTTCATCTTTCATTGTGTGATATGTGATTCATCAGTTTTCTGGTTGACTGATTTCAGTTTCGATATGCTGGCGCCTGTCAGCTAGTGCAACGACATTCATGGTCATCAGCAGAGGCTTATTGACGCCAATGATGACCATTAGTCTAAGTCGAGTCATCATCAATTGAGTCCAATGAGTTCTCCACAAAGTGTCTACGTCTAATAGCTTCACTTTCACTTTTTTTTTACTTTTACTTTTGCTTTAACATGTTTTCTGCTTAAGGTAATTAAAATGAATGCCTTAAACGAGAGCTGCACATATTTGTGGTGAAATTAATTAAGTTTTAATTAAATTAATTAACTCAATGGCAGCACTAACACTTGCAGACTCTTTATCCGAGCATATACAATGCGTATACGCCACGGAGACAAAACCACCCGTTGATATTCAATGAACTTTATCCCTTTTTTTTTGGTGTTCTTTTCGTTTTTTTGTAGCATTTCATTTCAAATGCAAATCGTACACTGCCACTGCCAGTGCCACTGTCAATGCCAAAATCGCCTGTTGCTACTTATGGTCAAAATGATAAAAAAAAAAGAAGGCAAAACCAACAAGCGTATAAGAAAGCGCATGCGTTAATAGAATTCATTCATAAAACGCCGTTCGCTATTTGAATTGTGGGCATGGTTTCGGTCTGTAAAACCGACTTGAGCTTAGTTCTGGCGCGTCTTTCAAAGGCGACGGTTGCACGGTTAGAACAAAATAAAAATTCAAAATATATTTACATATAGAAATCATATCCTTTTGACAGTGGGCCTTATAAATATGCCCAAGAAAGTCGCATAAATCAGTGTCATAAATCTGCGTGCGTTGTATATGAAATTAAGTGCCACTGTGCAAAGATAAGCGACCCAAAGAGGACGCCCTGTTGACAACGGCAACAAAAAGCAGCAAAGAAAAGGCTAATAAACAATTTTTTTGATATTTGTTTTCAAATAAATTCTTTTTTTGTTTGTTTGTTTTTCTTTTTTTTTGGCAAGCAAAAGCAATAAAAAAGCCGGCAGCATTTTGTAAGCTTAAATAAATATCTGTTCTGGTGTCCATTGTCCGGCACTTACTCTATATACATTTATATATATATATATAAATATATATGTATGTGAGTGTGTGTGTGTACACACATACTGTGTGATTGCCGCGAGCAAAAGTGTCAAAAAGTAAATTGAAAGTGGCGGCTGCTCTTAATCAAAACATTTCTCTCCGCCATTTCCTTCCAAATTTATCGCTATCTCTGTCTCCAACTCACTCTGTTTTAATTTCTTAATGTAGAACAATGTTAACTGTAAAGGAGTTGAATAAGTAAAAGCCCATATAATGGCGATACTTGAGTCCTGCTGCTGTTGGAATAATGTGCGAAAGGGCAGCTTTGCCTGCGCATTTTATACGCTGGTAAGTCAATCAATTAGGAGAAAACTTGATTTCCTTTTGGGCCTGCCTTAATTGCCGAAGACAAATGATATTTTTAAGTTATTCGTGCGTGCGTTTAAGCCAAGTTAATCTTATGCATGAATGCGATTAGCCATTCACATTATTTAGAAGGAAGCATTACGAGCAGCAAAACGACATTTAAGCAGCATAGCATAAAGTGTAAAAAATTTAAAGTATACTTTTAGGAGTAAGCGGTAAGCAGTAAGAAGCTTAAAGCTGAGAGTCGCATAAGAAAAACACAAGCCGATAAGCAAAGTGAGTTTTAAGCAAGAAGACAACCAAATGACTTTAAGCTGTAGATTTGAGGGCAAGCAGAAACAAGTGAGAAGCTTTAGGAGAGTACCTTGGAAAGAAGCAAAGCGAGAAGTATTAGGGTGCGCAATGTGAGAACTCGGAAAGAAACACACATTACTTCGCATTAAATTCAAGGTTAAAAATAAATGTAATTCAATGAGGAGCTACAAATTTAATGTTATGCGTATTGAGAAGCTTCAAGAGAAGCAAAGAAGAAACGAGAAGTTTCAGAAGTTATTGCAAAAGGTTAATCTTATGTAAGCTTTACAAATAAACACTCAACAAATAGGTAAGTGAAACAGAAGCAGCAAAGTGAGACTTCAGAAAAGCATTTTAAAATGACAAAAATAATTGTAGGGATTATGAAACAACTGAAAAGTAACGAAGAGTAATCAAGAAGCGGACGATGAAAAGGAGGAAAAGTTTTACAAAAAATCTACAAGAAAATGCAAAAATCAGAAATTGAGGAAACAGCAAGAAGAAAAGCAGAGTGAAGTTAAGACTGTAGAATTCTAATAGTCTCAATACAACTTCTGTAGAAAAAGGTTCAAACTTAAAGAAAAGCAAATATAGAAGCAACAAACATAGAATGAAGAAGCATAATAATAGGCTTAGAGACTGCCCTTAAGGTACTTAGTTGTATAGAAAAACAAAAACAAATAATGAATAGATCTATAATAAAGAGAGGAAAGTTAAACAGAGTCGACAGATAATCCAAGACCACAATTAAGCCAATTATAAGGACGATGCGATAAATTTAAGCCACAAAGTAAAGTAAAATCAAAACATCAGTCGAAAATTGAGAAGCAAATCGAAAAGCTTTATGCAAAGTAAGGCTGAACGATTTGTGGTTATTAAGTCAATTATTTTGGCAAAAGATTTCAAGTTAAAGCATCGATTAATGCAAATTGGTAAAAGCAATTGAATGCAATGCAAATTTCGAATTCAAAAACCAAAAAAGTAACATTTCAATTGATATGCACAAAAGAAAACAAAAAGAGGGAAATATATATCTAACAAGCAAAAGCATAACTAGCGAAAGTCTAGCAAATGGTCTATGACCAAAGGACTAGCTGTTATTAATTAAAGCCAACTCCTATTGCTCTTGTGCTAACAAGTAGTATAAGCCCTTAGCAGGCTGTGCATGGAAAAAGCAATACAAAATATTGAGGCAGTGAGGCAAAAACTGTATGCAAAAACTACATAGCAAATGGTTAGGAATACAAACAAGTGTGTGGCAACAAAGGGAACGAAGTAAGAGCAAGCAAATAGTCAACAAATGTAAAAGAATAACATACTGTCTGATCCGCCTACGTTGCGTATACGCAACGTTGTTGTTACTCCAATATAGAAATCTGTGTAGGGATATGGCAATCAATTAGAAGCAAGCAACAAAACAAAAAACAAAAGTCAAAGCAAAAAATGAAAAGGACTTTTTATTTCTCAATGCTTTAATTAGTTGCTATAGAGATTGCTTATAGAAATTGAATGCTAATGATGTTTTAATCAACAATTGATATTGTTCAAATGGATATTCTAAAGTATGCTTAAACATAAAAAAAAAAAAATAAAAACTGAGTAAATTAGGTTCAAATTACAAAAAGAATTTAAAATGCGTGAGTGTGAGTGGCAAAACTTTTGTAATTATATTGTTACAGATTTACTTTGGACTGTCGACACTGATGTTCACATTTTACATACAGGAGGAGCATGAGTTTTTGCTAGGACAAAAGCAACGTCCTGTCGGTGAGAGCATATTGGAGATGGGTGATGTAACTGTAGGTAAGAGATATACATATAACATATATATATATATATATGTTGGACAGTCGAAACAATAGGACTGAAAGTCGAACAGAAATGAATTTGATTGACATTTGGCTCCTTTTCCAGGTACTGTGATATTCAATGTGTTGTTTTTTTTTTGCTCGATACTGATGGTGTTGTCGTCCCTTTTGTTGATTGTTGGCTTGCAGCTAGTAAGTACACATATACATATATATTCTTTCTCATTTATAAATATATATGCGTGTATACATATATATATATATATATGCGTGTATACATATGTAGAACAAACGGCAATTGTTATTGCCCTGGATTGTCTTAATGCTGTGCGATTTGCTCATCGAATGCGCTCATCTTGTACATTTAACATTATCACGTCGTGTTAATTTTAATCCAATTGTTGGTTTTATTTTTACCATAGACTTCTTTATATTTTGTTTAAATGTAAGTATATTGTTAATTATAGTTAAAAGTTAATTTCAATTAAAATGCCTTTATGTTTGATTTAAAGCTTTATTGTCTGCTCTGCGTCATATCACAATTCCAAGAGTTTTGTGCACAGCGTGTTGAAGTGCAGCAACAAAGGCCAAGAACGGTAAGATTTCCTTTATATATACATATATATATATGTGTGTGTGTATATGTATTTACATATGTGTATGTAATTCATAGCCAACGGTGGTGTTCACAGCACCAGATGAGCTAAATAAATCAAAGAGACAACAGTTTGGTGTAAGTAAGGGAAAAGTTGGACACAGCAAGAGGCATTCGCATCGCTTGGCAGTGGCAAGTCCATTGATCACCTCGCAGAGGCCAACGAACTTTTCAACAATTACCGAGGAAGAGGAGCAACAGCAGCAGCCACAGGAGCAGCAACAGGAGCAGCCACAGGAGCAGCAACAGGAGCAGCAACAGGAGCAGCAACAGGAGCAGCAACAGGAGCAGCATAATAACAGTAATACTGATACAGGTAAATACATAGTATATTTATATATATATTTTAGCTTTAAGCAAGTTGCATATTTATTTATAATTTTGCTACTCCTTTGTAGCTGTTAATGGCAACAACAGTGATAATGGTCAATCAAACAATCCAATACAAATCGAATGCGTATCCAATGATAATTTGAAGGAGTCTATTAATATCAAAATACCAATTATAACACTGGATCCTAGTTCATTGCAGTAATTGCAATTGTGCTACATATAAACATTATTATGTAATACATACATAAGATATATATATATGAATATATATGTATATATGTTAAATATTTTTCCATGGAAATCAAAAGTAAAATAATTTCCCAGAAATCTATTAAAATATTTAGTGTTTTCTTTACTCTCAGTAAAAAAAAAAAAAAAAAAAATAGGGAAAAAGTCATATTTATTTGCAGCTTCCGCACGCTGGCGAAATCATTTCCTTTTACCTCAAAGTTGTGCCAGTTTTATCCTTCCTCTTTAACATACACACTTTTCCAACTTTATTCTTCTCCTTTCATTCAGTTTCAATTGCAGTCTATGGGTCCATTTGGTCCACAGTCTTTCTGATTGACAGTTCGATGTACACAATTTTCGTTGCTCTTGCACTCCTTTCATAGCACTTTGTAAGCATTTTCCAAAGAAAATCTCAATTAAATTTTCATTATGCAACATTTGTACATGAAAATTTAAATATCAACAGCAGATTTTTCATTTATACTCAAAATTATAAACAAGTATTTGGTACTCCCACAAATTATTTCAAAATCAAAGTCAAAATCAATTTAACAATTCATCAAAATCAAACAGGTTGTCATGGTACAGAGTGTACATGACTATGTGGTAACCTTTACTTTAGCTTACACACACAAATATACAAACATACACACATATATGCTCACATATACACACATATGCAAACATATAAACACTTTAAATGCTGTGCTCTGCTCAAGCTCCTCCAACCCACAGAAATATAAAATGATTATTGCATAATTTCTCTCCTTATTTTGCGATCCTTATGAAACTTTTAGCATATAAAAACACTAAAGTAAACTACATAAATATCAATAAAAAAGAGTTATAGCCTAAACATTGTACTTCCGAATCAAATTTTACAATTTGCGCACGGCAAAACTTTTAAAATTGTATTTATATTTTAAACTGCTTTTAGTATACAGGTAACTGTATTGCAACATACATTTACACAAATGCAATATGCCCCGAATTGTGTTCATTTTATGGGTAATAATTAAAAAGCAGAAATAAATCAACGTAGAAGAAACCTAAAATCAATTATCATTCGTAATTTATCTATCATAATTGTTACTTTTCTTTATGAGTTTAGCAGAGCAATTTGAAGGGAAAGAACGTCAGCAACTATTTCAATCAGTTGCAGATTGCAAGCAGCAAAGCAAATACAAAGTTCAATTAAAGGTCAACTAGTGTAAAAGGTAAATAAAAGATATATATATATAAATAGTTATATATTATAAAGAGTTGTTGTTAGGAAAAAGAGGAGAAACTTAAAACGAAATATTTTTGCTTTTCAAGGGCTCAGCAAAAATTTTGCTATTTTGTTCAAAAATATGTAAAGCAAATACATTTTTTCTACTTTCCTTTCTCCCTCCCTCTGTACTAAAACTATTTAATTTTTATAAATTTTATTAAAATTCAACCTGTAACTTTAGCAACTTCTTTACACATATTATAATTATATTTATCTTAAAAAAAAAAAAAGAAAAATAAAAACTTGAAAAATCGCTTATAAAAGGAAAAACTCAGTTGAAGTTCCTCGCTGTACCTTCAGTTACCAAAAAAAAGGTTAGCAAGGAATAATCATAAAGGACAATAAGAAAAGTTGCTGCAACTTAATTAAATTTGCACTGCCTGTGGAAAAATTTAACTTATGGTTTTCACCCCTTGCCGTTAAAAAATTTAAAAAGGAAGCGAATGGAAATGTGTTAAATTGAAAAGTATGTAAGAGGTTGAAGTAATCATCTAAGACCCCATAAAGTATATATATTCTTGATCAGAACAACTAGCTGAATCGATCTAGTCATATCCGTCTGTCAGTCTGTATGAAGTCCTGTTTCTCAGAGGCTATTAGAGCTCGAACAACCAATCCTCTATACAAGTTTATTTTAGATTTTTAAAATGGGCTCTCATAGTCGGGAACACTCGACTTAGGATATCTTACTTGTAGTTAAGTTAATTGAATTCCTTGAATTATAAAAAAAGTTAAAGATGCTTTGGATATTTGTGCAGGTTTTTTGTCGTATTTAGCACAAGGATATGCCAATGTATATATTTTGACTTGGATGTCCTTAAGTGCAACTATGCAATGGCACAGATTGTCATGAAGCATTGCATTGTTAGTATGCTGGCGGCATCTGTTGCTTATTCCATCAAAAAAGTGGCTTCATTAAATGCTATTTAATCAGTCTGTTAAAATGTCCTTCAGTTTCTCTCTACCTTTTTAATTACAAACGCATCAGCGTTCCCGATTTCCATTTACCTGCAGGACACAGCTTGACATATAAACATTAACTGAAGAAGCAACAATTGCTTGTAGTGTCTGTATGTTTGTATGTCTGTATGCGTGCATGTTTATATATGTATAGGTGCTACTTGTGTGTGGCACATTTCTTTGTTACTGCAACTGCCTCAAGGATAGGGGAACGAATGATACACTACTCTTTGTTTGAACAAAGAAACAGTCTGAATCACTCAACCACTCGTTGTCACATACCCACATACCCACTTACCCACTTACACACACACACACACACACACACATATACACACACAAACACACACAACGAGTATCATACAGATTCCTGTTATTAGCTTCTATAAAGTCGAAATATGTGCGCAAATATCAACACAGCTGTCACTATGAGCTAAGTAAGAAAGCTGACAATTCACATATCAAAAGTCCAGGACAAAATTCAGCACTAAAAATATGGAAGTGAAAACATAGATATAGACATAGACATAGACATATATCCAAAGCCAGACCCATCATCCGTCCATTCAGTTTAATGGATTTTTAAGTGGACTTATAAAACGTGTCCAAATATCTTTCAATGTTTTCCTTCAACATGAGCATTCTCTTTCCATTTTCTTGTGCTTTTTTGTTTCTTTTGAGAGAAAATAAAAATAATAATAAACCTATGAAAAATGAGCTTAAATATAATACACTTTTCCACATTTCTTGACAGTTTGTTAATGTTACAACTGCGAAGGTCCATTTAAAGTTCACAGTTCAAGGTATTAAAGCATCCTTTGCTTTTTTGTATAATATTTTTGATTCTTTTATAACCTTTTCATTTTATATAGCTACCATTAATGTATCAAAGAGTTCATATGTAAGTGGGTTAGGCCTTTATTGGTGTGTTGGTCTAGACAGTTAGTACTCCAGGTGCTCAGGAATTCGGGTCAAGACTCTTCTCCATAAGATGAAAGTTGTCACAGTAGGTCACTGGCTTAGTAACCTAAAATATGATTGTTGTCCATTAGGTCACTTGTTTAGAAGCCTAGAATATGATTCCCCTATACATTCGGTACAGCCTACAAATTTAAGACATATTCGGCTCAAAACATACTATAAAGACTGGAGTCAGCCTGTAGCTAAAACATTTGGTACCCATAACAGATGGTACCTACTTGACTAACGAAGTACTTAAAAAGATCGACAGTCAGTTACAAATGTACCGTAAGCTGTATTAAAATGTACCCATTGAGATTGAATGAAATCATTATTTGTAATCTGATGAATTATTATAGTGTTCTTAGTTGAAACTATTGGACTTGTTATTGGAAAAGAGCAAAGAGATTTGTAGAGCTTGAGCTACATGGGCTTAAATGCATAAAATGTACCTAATTAGACGCTTTGGTACTACATGGAATAGAGATTTGTAGAGCTTGAGCTACATGGGCTTAAATGCATAAAATGTACCTAATTAAACGCTTTGGTACTACATGGAATAGACACTCTAAAAAATTGATTCTGCTACGAATCAATACTCAAAATCTAAGGGCAAAATGTACCAAAACGAATCGGCATTTAAAAGGTACATTATGAAATTTTGGGACCCGTAAAATATATATGCTTTATGGGAAGATATAATGTTGAGCTAATATTCTCTAAGAATGATATTTTGTTAGTTAAAGTAGTTAAAGCATTGATACTGATTCTCTAAGTATATCGATACAATCTACTTCTTTCTACTTGTCGTTTGTAACTGTTGTATAAAAGTAGTACCGAAAAAAAACCTGCTGTTTACACACTTCATATATATGTAAGTGCCTATATGATTTTCTATGCATTACAGTTGTTCTTTTGTTGTTGTTTTTTTACCTGCAACAGTTATGTCACAAAGTTATAAGCTCCGCGCACAACTTTTAGTGATGTTTGCCTTTGGTTCTGTCGGCTTGCAGGTATATATATGGTCTCAGAACGCAGAATAATTGGCCATAAGGACACTTGTATATACCACACACACACACACACACACACACACATGCTTATGCACTATATGTGTTAGTACTTAAGTATGTAGAATATAAAGCAGGCATTCTAAAATTTTAATTGCAAAAGTCTATGATGGTCCTGACTCTGTCAGGATAATGAGTTTTCCATTAGCGTTTGATTGCGGCCAACAATGATAATATTTACCAGTCAAGGATGATGATGGCTTCAGCTTGTATTCCTGTGGCTGCCGCTGCTGCTGCTGCTGCTTCTTATATTGCTTTTTATATGTACTTAAGTGAAAATTCAATTACCGCATAAGTGAAATGAAGTTCTTTGTTAATACTTCCCAACAACTAGTAGTTAGCAGTTAGCAGTAAGCAGTTGCCATTTAACATTGAACAGTAAACAGTTAACAAATATCAGTTGGCAGTTGGCAGTTGGCAGTTGGCAGTTGGCAGTTATTAGCTGCTGTATTGTATACGAAGAAGCAACAAACCCTAAGCTCTACTTGATTGGCTCATAATTGTACTGACGTGGGCAACTTGTCCTTGGCAGAGTCTAAGCATCACATTTCAGAGTTTGACAGACTTCCCAAGCAATACATATAACGAGAACAGGTACAATGCCAATGCAGAATGTTTAACACAAACAATGCCTGTCTGTGTATATCTAGTTCTATATTTAGTCCTGTTGCAACTTTACCTAGCGCAAAGCATCATTAGTGCCACAAGCACTGTAAGTATAGCCCAAGGAAGTTGAGTAATGTGAAATGAATGAAACTGGCATCCAGAGCATAGTACACAATACAATTATGAGCTATAAGCTTAACTATTTGTGCAATAAATGTTTCTGCTAGTTCCAGCAGTTACTTTAAGTCCAATCAAATTACAGTCATAAATCGTTATGAGTTACCAAAACGGTTTCTACATAAGAGCTTTAAGTTGACTATCACAAAAATGCGACTCTTCCTAGCTCGAAACTTGAATTAAATGACAGTACATTAAGGACATTTTGGGCTCCGTCTAAACTGCCCACTGTGCAAATATTTGGCCCACGCATTCAAGTAAATATTGAAAAATTTTAAGGCCTCAAGTGAGTGTTGTTAACCTTGCTCTCTATGCTGTCAGTATGAATTTTACTGTTGAATATTTAACTGCCTGCTGTTTGATTTATTGCATATGACAACACAGGGAGTAAAGCGGAAAAAGCAGAAAAAAACACAAAAAAACAATAGATATATATATGCGGTGTGTGTGTGTGTGTGTATTTGCAAAAAGGACATACAGCTGGCAATATATATTCAAGTAGCTTCTGTTTAGCTACTTGTCGTATGCTTTATTGCGTATACGCAACGTGTTACGTGCACAGCAAATTGAGTTTAACTTTAGCCAAAAGCCCAGACATTTGAAAGTTGTTGTTGATATTTTGGATAAGAGGGATTTATACGCTTTAAAGTAGAGCACATTATGCCAGAGTATGTTAAACCATTCAATAGGAAAATTAGCATATGAAATGAGTGCAGAGATTAGCACATCAGGCGACTGAATCTATATAGATATGCCATGATATGAGTGCCTACTGATATGTGAAACGTGTAATTTGAATGAGTGTATATGAATATAATTATGAATAGCAAATAACAAATATTTTGTGTTAAATATTATATAGATATGAAAGGACTACGAAACGCATTCATGTGGTAAATATTTGAAGGCAAGTAAACCTTTAGCCAAGTTAAAGCAAATATGGCATATTGCTATCTATCCACTATGGACGTAACATATAAACAATATAATAAAGTTATTCTTAGCCATTATGTTTGCCATTGAAAATCCATTCATGGACAACGTCAACGGGCATATTTCACATTTTACAGGCAATTTTTGTACTTGTTGTTTACATTTTACAAAATACTTTGAGAGAATTCATAAATATTTGATGTCTGAAAGTGAAATTGTGCACAAAAACAAAGCAAGTACTTATAAAATGTGTGTTGGCCATGGCTTAAATGAGTTTTGACTTAAAGGTCAACTATTTATTATAAAGTTAACAAAATTTCACTTAATATAATTACTAAATTTCATATCAATTTATACAATTATGAAATTTATTTATATATTAAGCAAGTGTGAGTAATAATTGTTGTTAGTATTGGTTTATATTAACGGAGGGAAAACGTTTTTCTTTGTCTTGTCCTTTTAATGGCATTAGACAATTTGCAATTTATCACATTTAATGGAGTGAAAGCTGTAATAGAATCTTTTGTTTAATAACTTAATTTGAAGCGTAAACATTTATCGGATTAAAAGCAATTAGAGGCTTAAAATTAGAAAAAAATAAAAACAAAAAATAAAAATTAAGTTGTCTGTGAAGCGATTTAAGGAAATTACGCATTAAGGATTATATTTTACAAATACAACAAAAATATGTAGTCCCTTTGGAGATAGCGGCAGCTAATTATATGCTCATACCATAAGGACATTTGTGCTGATTAGAAGTGCAGAGTGGAAAATTGTGAGTTGTGAATTAGCTGACGGATGAGGAGTAGCATTTAATCAGACTTTTGCTGTTTGTCAGCAATAAATCCTAGACAAATATTATGTGGGTAAGTGGAACATCAATCTTATGTACTCATGCTACATGTTAAACTGTTGTCAACTGCTGACAGACACCTTATTTCAATGTGTTTTACTTGGCGTATGCGTAATTTACCATTGATATATTCTGTTGTACATACTTTAGGCTCCTTCTAAAGCGTAGTACGCCTGTTTCTATTTTACTAATGACTAAAAGACATGTTGTTATTGCTTTGAAAGCAAACATTTTTTTATGCTGTTTATGCAAAACCAAAAAAAAATAAAGCAGGAAAACATAAATAAAAGCGGCAGAAACAACCTTTTCATAGCGCATTAGCTGTAGGCAAAAGGAAAAAAGGGAAAGGAAAAATACCAGAAATGGGTTTCAAACACTCGCACCTACCTTCCTTGTAGGCGGTGTAAACAAATGAGGGTCTCGACCTCTTGTTTAAGTCATTTAAATTTAAATTCCTTTAAATTGTTTTTAATAATAATATTTAATTGTACTTATATCCCAGCAGGAATCATTAAATGCTACATTAAACAAAGACTTTCCCTTACTGAATCAATAGGTAAAAGGATATTGTTTACTTTACTTCTTTTTATGGTATATATACATATATATATTATATAATGGCACAATTCCAAAGAATATTTTTGTAATTGTGTCCAGCATATAACTGGGTTTATCAATACACAACAAGAATTTTAATTTAACACTTGGCACGTTGCTGCAAATGCGCTTCAATAAACACTGAAATCCCACACACAACTTGATGGTTATTTCGAGTGGGTTCTCGGATGATGCTTTTATTGTATTACTCGCCCACAACCGTTATATACATATATATATATATATATATACATATGGGCTAATACAAGTGAAACGTTAAACTTACTAATAAAATTTAAAGCTGAATTCAATATAATAAATACCCTGTATTTACTTCAATTTAATGCAGCTATGTCACGAGTAATAAGAGTTAAACATTCTTAACTTGATTTTGATAAACAATTTAAGTCATATTTTGCTGCTATTATACTAAGAACTTAGTTTTACAATATTTACTAAATGCATACAATTTACTTTCTAATTATTTTAGGTGTTTTATGTGAGTGTAACTAAAATAATATTAAATTTATTTAATAATATATATAATCTATATGTTTATGTATTTAAGCAATTCTTAAATATAAACTTTATTTAAAGAAAATATTAAAATCAGAGCTATTCAATATAAATTTTACTGTAAAGCTTACAAAGATTTGTCTTAAAATTTCGCTGCTGCTATTAAAGAGTATTAGCAATGCACTGCTTGAACTGCATTTGAACTGCTTTAACAGCGTAAACGCTAAGCAGTAATATGGTCAAGCAAAATGCAACGAACATTTTGTAGAATCAAATGTAAAAATTGATATTAATAACTGTTTAAAATATTAATAAACTAAAGGAAACAAATATTTTAAATATTCCAAATATATAGAGTACAAAATTAACTATTAAGAACTTAATAGTACAGCGCAGATAGATGCATAAAACTTAAACTAATTCAAGCTTTCCATACTCTGCGGTCTGCAATTGCTTATTGAAACTAGCTGCTGAAGCAAAAACACTTAAACAACTTTGCAGTAAATACTTCCAGCATGTGGCACAAATGAAACAAAAATTTAGTGATACCAGTCATACAAGTATGAGGGTACAATTAATTAAACAGATGTTTTGTTTATCAACAAGCTCAAAGTTGCTTGGCATAAGCGAGACTGTATGTACTTAGCTCTCAGTTTGTATCAAGGGTGTTTAGCAGTCAAGTACAGCCGATGTATACATCACTTTGTTATAGAACCAATAAAATATATTTGTTGTATGGCAAGTGAACACCTTTGTTAAGGAAAACACAAATATATGGTTTAAATTTATATTGAATGCTGATTAAGTTATATAACTTTAAATTGTATTGTTTAACTTTTTGTGTTAACATGTTGCTTAAGTTAGTTTATTTTGTGTAAACAACAAAGTTTTTTTTTATCTCATTTTGTGTCAATTTGCATTTGAATGAATTGTCGACACACAAATTACAAATTATTCAGGACACACACGTTAAGTGTACCCATCTAACCGTACCTATGCTACTGTTCTCACTGTTCACATGCAGCCAACCAGCTTATTTAAGAGCGGCGGCTGTCACACATTTTGTTTATATTTCATTAGAAATGCTACCATTGTCGTTTGGCTTCTTGTTTATTTTAATTCGCTTTCAAAACTTGCACCAACACAAGCTCCACTTGATATTGTTTACGTTTGGCAACAACAAAATATAAAACAAAAAAAAAAATGCAATAATAAAAACAAGCTGACATATACAGCACTTTCTAACTTTTAGTTGTCAAGAGAAAGAGAGAGAGAGAGAGAGAGAGTTCAGTGCAAATACTCGTGGAAATCCCATTAAGTCCCAACCTAACATGAAAACCAATTTTGTTAGTACCATTTGTTCTTTTAGTATTTAGAATGATAAATCGGCTTTTCACTATGGCTTTAGCTTTTACATATATATTTATTCATATATTTGTTTA
Source organism: Zygothrica quintamaculata (assembly GCA_037044455.1). Classification (NCBI taxonomy): domain Eukaryota; kingdom Metazoa; phylum Arthropoda; class Insecta; order Diptera; family Drosophilidae; genus Zygothrica; species Zygothrica quintamaculata. The sequence continues at coordinate 18,786 of JBAMBS010001288.1, forward strand.
TTATATTTTGATGGCACTCGTTTTACACATTGATTCACAAATATTTTAAAGCTTTAAATAAAAAACACATTTCCCTTTGATTTGAAAGTGCTTGAAAACACACACGTTTCAAATTCAATCAATCATGGTTATATTTCCACATTAAGCATTGATTTTCAATAAAAGAAAATATATTATAACTGCAGTACATTGTTTTCCTTTAAAACAGTCACTGGTTAGATACTTATATAAAGAGCTTTAAATATACTTAAATTTTAAGAATATTTGATATTTATTTATTTATTAATTAGAAAAATGTTTTTTCAGTATTACTTAAACAGTAGTAAATAAAAAAGGAATAAAAGTTTAAACTACTCAAGTCGAGTTAGTCTCGCAGTAAAAGCAAAGGCAGCAAGAGTATATATTCTAGACTCAAACCCTGTTCAATGCAATTGTTGGGATCAGTTCGAGTCTGATCTACTACCTGCACCAACATGGCGGAGCAGTTAGAATTGGTTTGAGTAAAGGCTAAGCTCCTTATCACTGTTCTTCTTCATGAAAAGAGTTAGATATATGTTGCAAGAACTGTTTGAATGAAATGATTTCTACCTTTACTGAATTGTTGCTAGAAATATAATTATTATTTCATGGTTCAATAAATAATATCTAATAACTACTACTAAATACTATTGATACTTGTTAAATTCAATAAAAAGGAAATCTTTTTAAAGACAAAGTTTTCAACTAAAGCATTTCTTTTGAAAATATTTTAAGATTTCATTCGAAAAACTTTAATAAGAATAATGTAAGTTTATATATATATAAATATATCCATTGTGATTATTTGTAGGGAAAAAAATATTCAAATGTCGCATGACATTGCGTTTTCTTTATGAGTGTTGAGAGTTATTGCAAATTTTGACTTGAATATTGATGGATTATATTGATATTGGTTAATCTCTGTCTTGGGATAAAAACACAATTGATTCTGGCAGAATTTCATTATTATTTATAACCCCCGAGGTAAATGCGTAATGCCTCCATTGGGTCACATTTGAGGTCGTCCACGCTTGACTCTTTATAGCAATGGAGCATCCATTAGTATCAGTCAAATTTCATAGGCAAACAGACAAAACCAATATACTTACTATATATAACTTATATATACATATATATTATCTGTTTATACATGTATAAACATATATATATATACATATAAATATTGGCATTAGTGTGCATGATAAATAATAAGCATACAAGTTGAAGGTATTATAAAAAGCTTCAAGCACAGCATCAACTGCCATCAATCAACTTCTTCTCTTCTTCACTTTTAGTAAATGTTTTTTCTTTTTTTTTTGCCACAAAGAAAGAGTAACATTGGCAGAAAAAAAGAGAAAAAGAGGGTAAAGGCTTTTGGTTTAACTTCCGCTATGCATTAGTCAGCTAAATTTGGGGACACAGATTTATCTGGTCCTGTCATAAGCCAAATTGTATCCATAATACCAACTACTTACAGTGATATCTGTTTGGACAAATGACCAAAATTATTCAAAACTAAACAGTCCACTCTGATATCCTTTGAAGTTTCAAGACATACATTGCATAGATCTACAGAACTACTCTGAATCATGTCAAGCACCACTGATGTATCAATCGTAGAATCAGCTTTTATATAAAGGCTTTATGCATTCAATAGGGTTCTCAGTGAGGTATATATCTGAAAAGGGTTTCAGCTAAGTATACACTTAATGGGACTTTTTGTGGGGCATCTAATCAATAGAAGATTCTCCGATGTATTTTTCCCATTCAATATAGATATACCTGAAGTTAGCAAGAGGTTTCACTAGAGGTGTTTAAATACCATTAAAGTATTCATCTCACAGAAGTTTCAACCAATAGAATAATGATTCCATTATTACTCAGATGTTAGTGGTAGTAACCATTTTGTATAGGTTTCACTGTACTAACAAAGTTATAAATACTCAAAGTAAATCACCCAATAAGCAGTTGACCCATAATCAACCAACTGACAGTCTGTCTTCCCATCAAAATATATTTTCATGGTTAATTAAATACCCATTTGATATGCATTCCAGTAAATGTTGAAATTTGCCAATATTAATGTGCCTGTGTGTGTGTGTGTATGTGTGTGTGTGTGCGTTGTAGATGTTGCTGTCTCTAAATAAGTAAGTTAATTAACTTTTTGTTAAGTCGAGCTTACGTGTTGGTCCTTTTGACTGTTGGACTCCTGATGAGCTGCTGTTGACATTGAGTTTGTTGTTGAGTTTTTTTGTGGTTTATCCCAAAATTTATATAAATGTTTTTGGTCTGTCATAATAATCCAATTGAATAATTTAAAACTTACCAAAATGAGGAACTTTCAATTTAAATTGAATATAATTAATATCAAGTAGAATATATTTAATTAATTGATTAGCAGAAAAAATGGTTGGCTGCTCATGGGAAATTCAAGTAGCTGAAGCCTTTCAGGTGTAGTTAAATTAAATTAAATTTGACCAACTTGTGAGTTGGCAGGGATATGTGCAGAGTAAGGCCAGCACCAAATTTATACTAAACGTTGCTATGGCAAAGGAGAGTATTTCAATTACAAAATGAGTGAAAATTAAAAACTTGACCTTTAGCCGGAGAGTTGGTCGTAAGTCAAGTCGCTTGCAGGAACTTATATAATCAATCAAATGGACCCTCAGCTTAATATCTATCCATCATAATTGTCTTAGATTATGATATGAAACCACAATAAATTATAGCATTTGTTTCTATTTAGTCATGTGAGAAAACACTGTAATAACTTAATGCCAAAGGTCAAGGGCAGTCTGTAAAGTGAACTGTACAATTTGTGGCACTTAGCCAAGCATCATTGTGGATAGCAGGTTAAGCTGTCACTCGTATATCCTGCAGACAGTTTAAGTAAATAGTTAAATCTGACTTTTATTGTCAAACACAAATAGCTGCTTTAACTTGGGCAATAAGCTTCAGGTATACAAAACTAAGCAGCTTTGATGTAGCTGAGAACATTGTAAATACAATTTACTACTTATTACAGATAATACTTAAATAAAGTCAACACCAAGCAAATTGTTGAATTTTAAGTCCTGTCTAGTCACACAAAGCATTAGATAGTGCCTGAAGACAACTCTTATTTCAAGGATATTTTATTAGAAAATATTTATTTCAAGGAACATGAGAATGCATAAGCCTAATATATATATACTATATACACTAAGTAAGTGAGAAAAGTCAAAAGGATTTGGTAGTCTAAAGAAGTAAAAAAGGACACTTTAATAAGCCAATTACTTTATCAAAAAGTATACTTCAAATTATAAATTCACGCCCACAAAATCAAATATGTGTAGCCTTAAAGCAAATGTAAAGGTTTTGTTTTACACATGGGATTGTTATACATTACCAAAACGAGAAAAGAGAGGAATTTTCCTTTTTTTTTCCTTATTTCCTTTTTTCAGCCCACGCTGATTCAACGGACCTTAAATCCTTTTGGCATGAAATTTGAATTTCACATTTCATATGCAATGTTTGTGGCAATGCTTTTAATGATGTGTTGATGTGTATATATATCCTTTTCACACACACACACACACACACACACACACACAGACACATGCATACAGACATTTTCAGTTCAGTTGAACAATCAAAGTTATCGATTTCAACTCAAAATTATCTGCAAAAAAGTAAAATTACTAAAATTCAGACTAATTCATTTTGATGAAAATATTCATATGCAACTTTATTGTGCATTGCAAGAGAAATGTTTTAATTATTATAAATATTATTATTATTAATTCCTTTGCTTTTAATCTATTTACTGGCATATTGAAATACATTTTAACATATCAATATATAATGCAATTTCATTTCAAATTCTGTATGAGTCAGAATGCATTTACTTAATTCATGCATTACGAAAAGAGGATAATGCAATATTCTACAGAATTTATATGAAATAATATTAATGATTAATTTATATATAATTTATAATTTATTTAAACCAAAAATCTTAATCTTAGATTATATATAAACCCTTTCCACACATTTCATGCGAAGCTACATTATATTCTATCGACTTGGCTACACTCACCATAAGTTTATGCAAATATATATATATTATAAATATGATAGAGCTAAAAGACTTTATATATAATAATCAACTGATTTGAATAGAATATGGAATAAATGTTACATATTAAAAACTAATAAGAAATCTGTTGTCGAGTGTACCATACAAAGAGAGTCCCTTTGCCTACAGACACAGCCCAAAGGGACTCAAGAGGATGTAATATTTATAAACATGATTTTATAATTTATTTTGAATTGAATTTTTGCTTCAGTTTTCTAGTCTATTTCCAGTTTGCTGAAAAGTTTTCATCGTTGAGTGTCAGCATGCATTTTCCAACATCAACCAAGACATCGAACATTCCGATAATTTCCACAATATAAATGGAATAATGTTTGTTTGTAGGCAAACCTAAACAAAGCTCAGTCGAAAATGAGTTGAGAATTTCTAAACTGAAATGATTTGTTTAAGGAAAATATTTAATAGTTATATATAAATTTGTGCATTGTATCAAAATGCTAATAAAGAAATTTTATTATGCAAAAGGGAAGAATATTGAATTTCAAAAGTGGAATGCAATATCTTTGACAGGCAACATGTGCATAATAATTGATGCCAATTAAAGGCAAAACTTAAAATAGCTGAAAGATTCTATTTTACGGGAGGAGGGGTTAAAAGAAACTGAAAATTGATGTTAATTAAGTTGTATTTTGCTATGGTAACAGGAGTTGAGCTCAGGTTTATCAGCAAACCTTTTAATCAACAAATTGCATCGACAGTGGGGATATGCGTGGGCATTTATCAAGTTAATTGCAATTGATTTTAATGACGTATATATATTGTATATATATTTGTATATATGTATATATGTATAGTGTATATATATATATATATATATATATTTATGTATATCAAGTGAAAACAAGGCAAAACGCAACATGGCGTATACGCAATAGATGTGTATATTACAGCGCTAAATCAGTTAGACACATACAAACACGCACATATATATATATATATATATATATAGCACACATGCGTTAGCACATACACATTTATAGCTAGATATAGAATACATACATATATATATATATATATATATGTATATTTGTGAGTATCAAAGCATTGAGAACTGTTTCCAGTTTTTCAACTTTCCCTTCTTTTTCGCTTCTTTGGACAAAAGCTGCCAATTCGTTATGTATGATGAAGTGTATATATATATATATGTGTATGTGTTAGAGTGCTTGTCTGGGTGTCGGTGTATGTCAAATCAATGAAAATGTGCTACGGCAGCAAAACTCAAACTATACGGCACATGTCAAAGCAAACGCACAGCTAGAAAGAAACTTACAAAACTTTTATTTTTCCTCTTTATTCCTCTATTTTTGTTATGAAATAATATATATAAGACATATATATGTATGTATATATCTATGTTAGGTTATACACACACGCACACGTGCACAGCTGCTTTAGGCAAATTTTGTTTAGCGCTGAAAACAAATTAAGGCACACACACAGCGCACCGTTCCCTCTCTCTCCTATGCTTTTCATCGCCTTTAAGCTATGGTTATCAGTGTGTCTCATCTGGCTGGCAGCTCAGCTAAAAGTATAAATGCTGTTAAATGATGGCATAAACACACTCAAATACAACGCCTTCATCCACCCCCCCCCCCCCCACTCAAACACACACACGCACTCAGACACATACACAATAAAAACACTCGAAAAAAAAGAGGCAGCTTATCTAGTCCTTATCAATGCCAAAGGGCATCGAAAGAAAGAAGGGTTTGGTTCCACTTGATGGCTAACAATGCAAATATTTTGACTGCCGCAGCTGGCAGTTAGCGGAAAATCGACTACAACGATAATAATAATAATAATAATATATATATATATATACGAAAAAAAAACCCAAATCTGTTACTGAGCAACATAACCCAAGCGAAAATTGTTTGCTAAAACACAAAAAATCTTTCTCTTCGATAAGCCAAAAACTGGGCTAACCGCAATAATACGTGTTAGCTTATCTGCTAAATGACGCTGGTAGCTCAAACCAAAAAAATAAATACATGTTATTAATAAACGGATATCTATGTATATATATATACAGGTATATATATAATATAACATTCATAAAGTAAATATAAATTTTTGGCCAAAAATACGCTTTCAATATAAATTGTTGCCTATGATATTACGCGCAAATAATTCTCATTTTATTAGTTTATGTATTGTTTACATGTGTATGTGTGTGTGTGTGTGTGTGTGTGTGTGTGTGTGTGTTGGGCATTAATTAAAGCATGCCAAATATATGTTATAGTTATACTGATATCAATTTTTTTTTGAAAAATTTTTTAATTACTAAAAGTTTTTTTTTGTTTACTGTAAAATTTAATAGAATGTTTGTGCGGAAAATTTACGGCTTGTATTAAATGTATTTAAAACTTGCTTGTTCCAAAACATTCTTATTTCACCGCTATGAAAGTTGTTAATATTAAATAAACCTTTTAAAACTTATATTAAAGTTGCAAACAGTCTAAATATAAGCTAATTTTTGCTTTAAGTTTTTCTTAAGACTTTTAGTCCTACTCATACTTTTACTCATACTTTTACTCATACTTTTAGACTTTTAGTCTTACTCATACTTATACAATATATATATTTATATATATATATATTCTGAAGTGCTTGAAACAACACGCAGGACATGTAATACTAAGCCGATTTCAAGCCAAAAGATATTTGAGTAGAACTAAAACCCTTTTATAGCAAGTGAATCAAGTGCTGTGGCAGCTAAGCCTTGTTAACTCGGTATAAACAGTTGCATAAACATTTTAAAATTGATTATATAAAATTTAAATATCTATTTAACATATTTATACAGAATTAATGGCTTCAATTTGTTATTATAATCAAATAAGTTAAAGAGACATCAATCATACGCCACATCGTACAGCTAACTTCAAGTTTCAAAGTCTTTATATAGAACTTTTTATGTGTTCAGTTAAAGCAAAAAATATATATATATATATATATGGAGAAAAAGCAAAGGAAGTGAAGTTTTTAATAGTTTAATGTGAAACTTGGGAATTTGCCATAAAAAAAAAAGAAAATTAACAATTTAAATTTGTATGAATCTCCAGCGGGTTTTTGGAAAATTGCTGGGAAATACCAATGGGTATAAATTGTGAAGAGCATATTAAGTAATTATGTTTCACTTTGTTTATAATTAAGATAAAACTATTAACAACTGTTATAAAGTGAGCTTAATGGAGCTTAACAGCAGCTAAAGTAGTACTTAATTTGTGGCTAACAATAAGCAGTAAAGATTTAATGTAAACACCTTAAAGTGCATTATAAACAAGGCTATTGAAATAGTTATAGTAGACGTAAGTTCTTTAATATGTAATTTATATCAATTATTAATAGACATTTTCTTACCAAACAAAAAAATATAACAACATAGAAACAACAAACAACAAACACAAATACAAATTGAAAGCATACTGACAATTCACCATCAATCAATATTTGATGAAAGCAGCTGTGACCAGGACTTTAAGGACACATTGTAAATTGCCAACAGATTTATGGATTCAATGGAATTATACTACAAATGCAATACCCATAGCAATACATATAACAAAACACAAACCAGAAATCTCTTGCAAAAGAGGCTTTTACTTTTTATTTTTATTTTGGGTTTTCGTTTCCTTTTTTTTTTCTTTTTTGATACAGGTAGGAGGATTATATTCATACCTATAACCTATTGTTCCCTTTGTTGCTTAACTTCTGCTTGTTGCCAAAAAGGAGCAAAGACTAGAATTTACTATGACAAAATATAAGCAGTAAATTTTAATACGATTTTATGTATGGTAGAAATTTTGATTCGTTTAATACAACTGCAAAATAGTATACAAAACTTCATTTGTATACTATGGAAAGGAGGATTTTGATGAGGGGGGGGCTGTGCTTGTCCTTATCGATTGGATTGCATTATTGGACTTTGCATACAACAGCTACAAAATGAAACTGTATTAATGCCCACCTAATAAATAATATTGCCAATGCTGATAATTTTTTTTCGGATTATATATTTTTATTTTTATATTTTTAGTTGAGATTATAGTACAGTTAGGTATAGCAAAATTAATCGCATACAACCTAAAACATTCAAAAAACTAAAAGCAACCATTTCAAATAAACAAATTGTTTATGATTATATGTTGGCTTAAAGTATATACCCCATAAATCTCTAACACAAAAGGTAGTTTAGTTCTAGCATTACAAACGCACAATAAACGGCAGCTTAAGCAACTCGACTAAATTCAACTCTTTGCTTGAGCCATGGTTCGTGCCAAGGCTATGCTGTTAAGACTAAGCACACGCTATGTAATGTTAACCCTTTAAAGCGTAATTACTCCGATTCTCAAAATATTTGTATACAACTTCTGCATCAAATGTGCTTAAAAGTTTCAAATTGTCTACTAATTTCAACATTTGTTTGATTGATTAAATTATATATTTTTTTATTTCATTTAAATGACAATTTTTTTAAACATTTATGTCGCTTTTTAAAGTAGACAAAAACGTCGCATTTTTCGCATTTCGTTTGGGAGAAGCCACTGCAGTGTGTGAATATTTACATCGTCATCTTCTATCAGTCTAGTCCGATCGGTGTTTAGGATGAAGGTCCCTAAAACTTCTTAAAGTGACTATCATCTAAGCTACTAATTTCAAATGTGTGTAGACAGTAGTCGCTGTCGCTATTAGTAAAAATATCCTTATCCAAAGCAATAGGCAAAATTGTCGATTTCAGATTCTAATGAACCAACCATCAAAATTCGACAATATAGAAAAAATATAATATATATACCTGTTTATAATTTACAAGAGTTTTTAATACTTTTTAAAGAAAAAATAAACTCAACAAAAAATTAAGTTTTCAGAAATCACAAAAGTCACGGGAAAACTTATTATTTTTGGATTCTTTGGCATAATTGAAAGTGACCAGCACTTTTCTTTAATAGAATTAATATTTCTAAACAGCAATAAATTATTTTTTCACAATTTGCCAATACACATACTAAAATAATGACTTCCAAAGGGTATGATGCAGATCTGCAACATTGCGCTGTAAAGGGTTAATGTTAAAGAAATGTTATGCTTGTTCTTGCATGTTAAATACAGCACTGCTAAAGCAACATACTTTTTATATGTTTACAGGGTAACTGTAAGGCATCAACTATAAATAGTGCAAATTCTACATTGTTATGCTTTCATAACAAGTTTCTAAATGTAGAGAGTAGCAAAATTAATTACCCAAAGTAATAGTATTTCAAAATGTTAATGCAAATTTTCAAACGTTACCCTAGAAGTTCAAGGCTTAAAGAGTTTAACAGCAGCAAATGTAGTATATGCGGATTAAATATATACTATATATATATATATATATGTGTGTATATATATTTAGTATATAATTACTATTTTACTTCTAATATAACAATCATATTTCTGCAACCTTTCATTCCATAAGCATGAGCACTGTATATAGGGTATAAGCAGCAACAAAGTTTATATTAAATTTACATAAAATAATGCAACATGAAACGTGCTGCTGTAGCTGATTATGAGCTACAGTATAAGCACATTGACATGTCCTGTTTATCATCATATGTGATACATATATGCAATTGTAAAACTACCCACATAAATATATATACATGTAAACCATAGTCCCAAAATATGAATACAAGTTTGTATACTGTTATTATTTTGTTATAGGTACATATAAATAAATAATCATATACATATATATATGTAAAATTATAGTTAATATTTGTGCACAAAGAGAAAAAAAGTTTGTCGGGGATGCTAGGCACATAAATCCTCTATGGATTCACCCTGGAACAGTAGACGTTGATGTTCATTTTTATTCTTTTTAATGCCAGACTTGCCCATGATGCCAGCGGCCTTGCCACGCCTACGATTGAGCACACCGTCTGTATCATCCATCATGCGCAATATTGTGGTCTATTATAGTAACGATAATTAGTATAATTTTATATATAGTTTCTATATATATAGTCGTATTAGTAAGTAAGTAATTGTACCTGATCTGAGCAATCCATGGGTGCCACTGATATATCACGCACTGCTCGAAATTTGCCCACATTGTTGAGATGTTCATTTTCCAGACGGAAATAATTCCATATAAATCGTCTGAATATCTCTAAGGGACTTAGTATAGTCATCATTACATCACCTTCTATGTAACCAGCCTGTATGAGACTCATGGACAACGTCCAGCTGAAACGCAATATCAAATCCTCAATTATGCCAAAGTAATAGAACCACTGAAAGGCAAGAAGAGAATGAGATAGTGAAAACAAAAAAAAATAAGAGGGAACCAAAAAGGAATAGATGAGAGGGAGAAACGTAATTGATGCGCTGAAAGATTGTTTTACGTGCCGTTAGCTTGGCCTAAATATTTATTGCTGCTATTAGTCCAAACAATCCCCAACCACCAAATCCTCTGAATCCTCCATACAACTCAATCTCCAGCACAAATTCCATTCCCCTTAAATTCAACTCACCGTCGATGAATAAACGATTTCCTCACGCAAGAATCGATTGTCGCCGGCCTTCGAATCAAAAAGGCCCCAATCCATTTTGATATCCCATGTGTAGGCGTAACAGGATGAAAAAATAGCAGCAGTTATCCAACAGTAAAACCAAGGATTCTCTTTCGATAGCGGATAGGTATCTGGCAAGTGAATAAATGAAATATTTTCTTTTTCTTTCGTTTTCTTTTTCTTTTTTTTTTTTTTGCTAACAAACAAAAAGTAAACATGAATTTCAGGTTCAGCCATGAAGACAACGCTAATTGGCAACGTATCATAAACAACTCGCATAATGAGTTTGGTCCATGTTAACGGTTCTCCCTGGACATTCCCAGACACTCCCCAGAGTGAGTCATGTTGCCCTAATGAACCTAGACACACTCACACACTCACACACACACGCACACATGCACAACTTACCCGTTGTTGTGTGAAATTTATGTGCAAAGATGACCACAAAAAATGAGGTCGCATATTTGGCAGCATTCACTAAATGTGGAAAGGCTTCCTTTGTATCCCGAAAGCGTCGTATGCATTGGGCGAAACGAAAGTATGCGGGTAATATGGCCATAATTGGATGCAGGATTGATACATGTTGTACACAATATTTTCCACCTGTTAAGTATAGTTAGTAAATAATATTAAATACTTATGAATTAAGCTGCAAGTTTATGAGTGTATTAATACTAACTAAGTTTGCAGCAATATAAAAACTTTAACTCACTAATTTAATGAACTTTCAATGAACTTTAAAGTATGTTAAAAAAATGTAAAAATATACGCTTTGATTTTATGCCATAAATTAGAGTTTATTTTAGTTTATTTTCAACTTAAGTTAACAGCATAATTTGTTTTAGCTGAATAATTTACATTTTCATTTGCTGAAATTAAATTTAAACAAAATGAACTCAACTGAAATTTGATGCAAGTTAAAAATTAATTATTTGAATTAACTACAAATTAATTTGCATATATCAAACTTTTTCATAAAGTTTGCCAAATATTTTCTCATTTTAAAAATAGTTTCTTTGTAGAAAATGTGAGAAATATTTATAAAAGTTATTTAAATTAAATTCTAAGGAATAAGTTGACCACAATTTATATTTAATATAAAAATAGTTGAAGTTGGTGAAAATAAATTAATATTATTTATAAAAATAGTTAAAGTTGGTGAAAATAAAATCATATTAAATATAAAAATATTAAAGTAGGTGAAAATAAGTCAAAGCAAATCAAATTTATAAAGAACTTAATCGAAAAATATATAATAAAATATCTATAAAATAAATATATGTAGGAACACTTTTTAAAGTTATTTAAAAATTATTATAAAAAAATTTTAATAATATTTGAATAATAAAAAAAAAAAAAATATATAAAATAGTTTCCATAAATCAAAAATATTTGAGATTAATAATGAGTTAATTTAAATTATATATTTAAATATTTAAAAACATTTTTAAAAATTAATTTAAATTAAATGGATAAATGATAAAAATTAATCTTACAAACATAAAAAATTAATTTAAATTAAATTAGTAAATAATAAAACATTAATTTTACAATTCGAGCCGAAGGTCCCAGCAGCCAGTGCTAATTTTTTTAATTATTAAGCTTAGTATTTAATACTAGACCTAATATTATAAATAAATAAATAATTTTACAATTTTTGAATTGATAGAAAATAAATAAAATAAATTTTAAGAACTATTTTTAAATTAATAATAATAATAGAAAAAACTAAATAAATAAATAACAATAATATATACATATTAAAAAAAGGATTAAAATTTAACTTATTTTAAATAAAAAAAAATATTTTTTTTTAACATAGCCTATTAAGCTTATAAAAAAATGATTTTTAAATTATAAAGTAACAAAATTGGCAACATAAATAAATATTTTAAAAATTTTAAAACAATTAGGCGCTGAGTTAAAAAAATACTTAACTCCTTAAGCAATTAAAAAAAATTATTTAATTAAATTTAAATTAATTTTTATATATAGCCCTATAACTGTATTAAAAAAAAAAAATCTAAATTTTGTTTCTGAGCTTTTTATTAAAATAAAACATAACATTTATAATTTAGTTTCATTAGACTCACCTTCTCCCGCTTTATTCCACGTGGGATTGTGTCCAAAGAAGCAGATTAGAAATGGTATATCCAAAAATGCTGGAACAACACTATTTAGCTGATCCGCTAGCCAGAAATCGGCAAAGTTAACAAAACAAAAAGGAGCCATAATGACGCGTCCGAGTATACGCAATGCCCAATAGCGTGCCTCATGATGAAAGGTCTTTGTGGGATTCAGAAGGAAGGCAACCATTAGGGTATAGAGAAACAATGGAGCGGCATATTGTGGTATGCCCAGAGGTTCACAAAATATATAGCTTAATACACAGCAGGCTGAGATGACGCCAAAAACAGAAGCAATTTCCATAATATTTTGCTCAGAGAGATGATTCCGTGGGTCCAGTTCAAATATGAGCACATGATTGACACCAGATGAACGCCAACCATAGACATTAACGCCCCAAAGGAAGAGACATTCTGTGATAAGAAAAGGTGCACGAAACATGCGTAAACCTACGCGCCAATTCTCACCGAAGCCATAGAACATGGCCGATATGGCAACGGTAAGGAAGAGCACAACGAAGGCACCCGAAAATAGACCCACTTTAAATGTTGTCCAAGGACTCTGTTGTTCACCCAATGGTGGCACTCTTAGACGCTTCATGGCACCTATAAAAAAACAGGAATGAGGAGAAAATATATATAAATTTCTTATATTTGGTTAATAAGTGTAGAACTTACGTTGTCTATCACCACCCTCAATGTCCTGTGTGACCGCTTGTTCGGTTTCCTGTATAAGTCTATCGATGTCCTTGTTTATATAGAAGTGTGCCGCCTCCACATGATCCATACGCCAACGTGCACCATAGTCAACGGTCAGTAATTTATCATGCTTCTTGAGTATCTTGCGAAAGCCCGTAAAATTTAAATTTTGATAATTTTGTAATAATATCAGACCCAAATAGAATTCACTAAATGCCAACTTGAGATCCTGTATCTTCCTTGCAGGTACACTCTTTTTACCCAATGGTGTTCGACGCTTCCACGCTGGTTGCTTCTTTACATGACCCATTTCCAATGCCTCAGTCAGTTCACTTCGTAAGCTCGCATATTTACGTGTTGCCTCTGCCATCTTTTCCGAATAGAATGTGTTAATCTTGGCCAGCTCTTTGTCACAGTAATGAAAGAACTCCTCATCAAATTTGGCAAAGTAACGTGTTAACATCTCATGATCTACCAGCTCTGCCGATGGGGATTGCTCTATGGCAGCATAAAGCATTGCTTTCATTTCCTACAATACAATTATATATATATAAATTTTGAAATGTGTGTTAACTATTTGTAGTGACTGTGTCTTTGCGCTTTGTTTACGATTGAGGCAATCAAAACAAAATACGCGCTAAAGATGCAATTGCAACGCATGCGCCAAATGAGCAACAAACAGCGAAAAAGCTTTTTCTACATTTTGACAGCTGCTAATGGTATGTGACGTCACATAACGAAGTGACAGCTCGGAAAAAGCTGCATGAGATACACACATTTTCTTTAGCAGATTTTCTTTTGCTCTTGATACGTTCTTATATTTTCTTTTGATTGAAAATTCTATACCTCATAGTTAATATATTGTTTACGCCATTCAGGCGTTATGTGTGCTGTTAAATGTTCAGCAAATTTCATCTTTTGATGCTTCCAATGCTGCAGTGCATCCACATTGAATACTCAAATAAATTTCTAATATAGCCTGGCCAATACAAATTGGCGTTCCACGCGCACGTTTTCACGTAAACAACACAACTGGGCCAACGCCAGCGAAAGTTTTTTTCATTATGGTCTAAATGCTGCCACGGCTCGACATTGGTAAATGAACGCCATGAATCGAGGGGGTATGTGGTGGGGATGGGGTGGTCACTGTTCTATGAGGGTTGAGAAGATGCGGCGAGGCTAATGCGCGGGCAAACAAGGAGCTTTCAATACGTAAATATTATTCCGATATTACCAAAAGAGTTGCCAAAATAAACGAAACGAAACAGAAAACACAAAACAGAAAACAGAAAACCGAAAACAGAAAATGCTATTAGAACGCTTTGAACTCTAGCAAAAGATAGCGAAATATTGAATGATTTCTCTAAATCTGTCACATAGCTACGATTTATATTATTGAAATGACAGATCAAACGAGGAATTGTAAGTAAAAACAAACACGATTTTTAATTAGTATTTGAATTGTGTAAATATAGGAGGAACTTTCAATATTGTAGAGCTAACATAACTGATAATCATATACTACTATATCTATATAAAGACCCAAAATATCAATCAATCAAATCGATTATTATGGGCTTACAGGGTATGTTGTTTAAACAGCCAAGAGAGAAGTACATACATTTATATATATATACAAGAAATTTATTTGTCCTAAATGTTATTATCAGTTCTGAGTATAATAGATATATATATATAGAAACTTTAAGCATCAATTCCAGTTGTATATAATTATAGATCAGGTACATATACGTATAATAGTTATGAGCTCAAAGCGACATTTTTGCTAATGAAAGCCCATCCCGTAAATTTCTAACGCACTTCCTTAACAGTTTGCAAATGCTGGTAATTCCCGGAACTAGCCTTATATAATATAATATATACATATATATATATATATATATATATATATATATATATATAGCAAAATCGAAAAATATATTGATGTTGGAAAAATGCAAGTAGCAAGATGAAAAGTGCAAGTCAAAATTTATAATACAGTATATATCGGTTATAAGGTGTACATTTTATAAGCAAATATTGGTTAAAAGTAAATTATATTATTTTTAAACATCATAAAGCTATTCAACACTAAATTTAACCTCATAAATGCAAAAAAATGATTGTATATAAGAAAATATTGTGTATAAACAAAAAAAAATCGTTTATTCGGAATCAGTTCATATAAATTTTATCGGTTTTAAACAAATTATAAGCTGTAGGACAGAAATATTAAAATTTTTGATCCTATTTTAAATTTAATATTAATATTATTATAACTGACGAACAGCATAGAATATAAATTTAAATAAACTTTTAAACCTGTGGTTTATTTTATAATAATCAACGTATTGGCATATTACTCATTATCGCTTAAAAGGAAATATCGAATAAAGGCAAAAATTTTTTCTGCATTATACGTTTTGCTTATAACCGGTATATACTGTATATATATTAGAGATTATACGCAAATCTAAGATATAGTTGAAAGTATTTTCCATATTTAAGATTTTTTGTATAGAAAGCTTTTAGTTTTTTGCTTGTAAATGTTTTATAAAGCTTTCAAAATGCAGTACAGTGTTAATACATAGATGTGCAAGAACTTATTTAAATATAAAATAATATATAATATATTCATATATTTATATTATTTTGTTAAATAAAGGATATTACAGTCGAGTTCTTGTTCATTCAACAATTGTAGATGAAGAAGACTGGAAAGATAATATAATATTTATAGGTATAGGGTGGTTCACGAAAGATTTGCGTTTTAAAATCGCTATAAAAAAACAACGAGTATATATTTTTCAAAATTTTTTTTTAACCATTTCGTAAACCGCAAACCTTCTACTAAATATCTGACACATAGACAATGACATTCGAAATGTCAAAGTCAAAATTATCGATAGTTCAAAAAGCAAACGCTAGATGGGCCACCCTGTATAATAGGTTCACAGATTCCTCTGCCTGTTCTATACATTTGCATAAATCCATATATACATATAAATATATATATATATATATAATCCCATCAAGTATATACATTCGTAATCAATAAGAACCAAGAGTCGTTCGCAGTCTATCGGTGTGTATGAAAGCCGGATTCTGAGAGATTATACATATTATATTTCTAGACTTATTAGCTATGACATAGGATTCAACAGATTTCGCTGATTAAATTTCATTTTAGACTTTGATATGGTATATCCCCCTCTCATACCGCATGATCCGCCACAAACTGTCGACTAATCAATCAATTAAACCTGAGCACAGTGTTCTCAGTATTATTCATTTTATTTTATTTAATAGAACACAAATAAATATTATACCATTTCCATTTAATAATACTTTTTTATAAGTTTTAAATTTTACAAGTTTATTTCGTTTCATTTGATTTTCTTCTTAATTGATTTTCAATTTTCAATTTTCAGCATGTCGTATGAGATTTGTATGCGTTTAAGCTGAAACGAAATTAGAAAATTTTTGTAATAATTTTATTGTTTTAAAGTATTTTAACACTATGCACAGGTTATTAAGTATTTGCCAAGCTGTAAGCAAATAAACAGCGAACGTGACAACTTACGTGACTTTATGTAAAAAAAAAAATAAATTAATTATGTGCACATTATGAAAGGATCTTAATGTCTTTCTTTGGGGTTTTATACAGTGATGCTAAGTGCCAGGATTGAGCTGTGTTGTATTGGCTTATTGCAGCATAATAAATTGTCAGTTTTCTGCTTTGAGATATGAAACAAAGTAGCCCAAAATTATATAAGTTTTGAATGATATATTGTCAGATGCAAAACTTAAAGAAATCTCCCCAAAATTAACAAAACGCAACGAAGACAATTTAAACCCAAGAAACAGATTCGAAGTTGAAAAAAAAAAAAACGCAGTAAGAATAATAATTAAAATAAATAAATTTTATGAATTGTTTCTTTTTTGTGTAAAGAACCTTAAATGAATTTGTCAAGCTCAGCGTTTTCATCTCTCTCCCTCTCTCTAGCTGTATCCCCTACTTTTACTCTTACTCTCACGTACTCTCTCTTTCACTTCTTATCTCTCTCTCTTACGCTGGCTACCATATCACTATAATTAACGGCTTCCTCACTGCGAGCCTTCCTATCAGTATAT
The DNA here is from genome assembly GCA_037044455.1 of Zygothrica quintamaculata. Taxonomy (NCBI): domain Eukaryota; kingdom Metazoa; phylum Arthropoda; class Insecta; order Diptera; family Drosophilidae; genus Zygothrica; species Zygothrica quintamaculata. The sequence goes on from JBAMBS010001288.1 coordinate 36,455, forward strand.
ACATATATATATATATATATATATATATATAGCCGGTCGTTGAATTTTTGTTTATTTTTTTCTTTCATTTCTGCTGTACTTTGATTAAAATATAATCCCGTTGGTTCCGCCACCCGCATAGAGTCGATCGCTTGCATTGCTGATCGTGCATGGTCGTTCCCGTTCCCGTTCCCGCTGCCGTTGCCGTTGTATTTAAAGGGAGAGCGGAAAGAGTAATTGTAGCTACGGACAATCTCGTAGTTAGCTCTGCGTATAGCTGTGTCAGTTGTTGATTGGCCTGCTCACTGAAAAGTCATATACGATCGTTCGCAGCACAACGACAACAACATCGACACCGACACCGGTAACGAAGAGCAATATTTTGGACCTACGACCTTTCATATAAGCACAGAAGTCGGCTCCCCCTCGAAGATTGTTATTTTTTTATAACATTTCAGTGATTAGGAATCGTGTACAATAGCACAGAGCGATAATATATACTTGAGTTTTTGATATAAATTGAGGATTGAGCAGTGTTATTGTATCATTTGAATTCAAAATGCCGAAAGGAGTGCAGCCCACAGCAGAGCAGGTGAATGAGGTGAGGACTCGTTTCTTGGCGAATCTTGTCTCAGATCCACCAGCAGGTAAATAAAAGCATTTTTAATGAAATGAAAACTGTCAGCTAATTTGTTTGTGTGTTATATTAGAGCCATTGCATCCAAAAGATCTGGCACGCATCAAGGACAGTGATCTGTGGATAACGCAACTCCTGGAGGCATACAAATTGGATGTGGAGAAGGGAATAATTCGCTTGCGTCAAAATTGTGAATGGCGCAAAAGTTATGGCACCAATGAGATCACTGATAGCAATGTTAATCAGGAATATCTGAATGATGGTGAGATTTTTGTTCACAGTAACGATAAGGATGGTATGCCATTGCTCATCGTAAGCATGGGCAAGCACAACAAGAGCAAGAATCAAGATGATCTTTTGCGTGTTATTGTCTATTGGGTGGAGCGCATTCAGCGTAAGAACAATCTACAGAAGTTAACACTCTTCATGGATATGACTGATGCTGGTCTAAGCAATTTGGATATGGATTTCATAAAGAGTATTATACAACTGTTCGAAACCAAATATCCCAATATGCCAAACTATATTATTGTGCATGATCTGCCCTTCCTGCTTAACGGTAAGTCAGCGAAGTTCAAAGAATTTGCAATTTTATTATATTTTAATTAAATATTTGTGCTTTTGTTTTTTTAGCGGCCTTTAAAATTGTGAAGACTTTTATGCCACCAGAAGCTTTGGAGATCTTGCGTGTTACCACGAAGAAGGACATCAATGAATATGTTGAAAAGGATAAGTGCCTGGTCGCTTGGGGTGGCACTGATAATTATGTCTTTAAATTCAGCCCAAATTAATTTATTAAAAGTTGTAAAAGCTTTTGTTATTGTACTTTATGAAAAAATGTAAATAATAAACGATATTTATTATCAATAGACAAAATATGAACGATCTTTAACTAAATATTGAGCTTAGCTCAAAGTGCAAAGCTCTCTCTTCTCACTCTCTTCTGACGCTAGCGCTAAGCTTTCACTCAAAGCAAACTGATTTAAATGCAGGCGGCATATCGAAAACGCCGGGAAACGATCACGTTCTATTGCAGCAGTTAGCGGCGACTGCCCTTTTCAAGGCGTAAAGCATAAGGTATACGACATACCAACGGTGTGTATTATTGTATTGTTTTGTATTGGTATTGGTGTATTGGTGCTCCACATTGGTTCGTACGCTCGACGACTGCAAAACGATCAATTTGATCGATCGATGTTTAATGCAAACACCGTTAGTTAGCTGCCGTTGCTTGTGTAAAGCACTTGAAATTTATATTTAACGCTCGCTTCTGATAATGATTGTACAATTTTATTAGAAGACGAAAAAGTCGAAGAAGAAGCAGCAGAAGAAGAAGACATCGAAACAGAATAAACGCAACTAAAATCTAATCACTTTATCGTGTACAAAAAACAAAAGCAAAAAAAAAATTTTTGGATTATCGATTAGAACCAAAGTAGTTGATAAGCAGTGGAAATTGACTGTTGCTCTTTCAATACAATTCAGAATTTAGTCGTCGCTAGCTTTGGACCCTGTTAAGTGCTTTGTTACCAAACAAAAATGGGCGTTAAGGTTAAAGATGTGAGCAGTGCACAAATTGATGAACTGCGTCAAAAGTTCAATACAAAATATGCAGCTTCACCGCCAACAGGTGAGCAAAAACAACTAAAACTAATATCGATAACTAAAATTCAACTATAACTATTATGCATATAACTACTATTATTATTATTATTCTACTATTATACATATAAATGTATATATACCTATATTCTATAATTACATTAAGGCAAATATGCGTAATTACTATTTGCACATTAGTTCAAATAGTATACTTATATACTCGATACTTATCTATCATATATCGGTCTCAGTGTCAGACTGTAAACAACAACTTCTAGAATATTACAATAGGGCTAATTCAACTCGCAGCAACCCCTTACAAAATTTATTTCTTTACTTTTTCAAGTGTTTTGTGCTGCTTTCTTCACTTTTACTCTAAACATTTATATAATACGTTTACAATTTATTATGTAATCTTTTTTAAGGTAAAATTCTGTTTAGATCAATCCATAAATTAAAGGAATTTTTTTCAGATTTTCAAGAACCTATATACTAAATTTGGTAACACTATATACTATTATTGTTACTGTTCAGGTATATGTAACTAGTTTTTATACTTTTCTACTAAGCTAATACTCCACTATTTGGAACTATATTAGATTAAAGCTACACCTGTAAAACTGAACGCAGTCATAAAAACTGATTGCCTGCAAATCTATTGCCTTTTTTTATTGTGTAAATAAATGGCTATATATGTATGTATGTATGTTTACATGTATATATATATATATATAAGTAACATTATAAATATTGGAAAATTGCAGTTTAAAATTGCGGAACTAAATTGTGGAGCTTACTGTATAAATAAGATATTTGAGCCTAAGATTCATACGATTTGCTGCACCCACAACCAATAACCATATATTTATATATATTATATATATATAAAGTATAATCAGTTATATAAATACAAGCGATTGAAGAAAATTACTTCAAAGCTTAAATATTTTAGAACATAAAATATTAATACCAAAATTAGTTACAGTAAATATATTGCTAACTTATTTTTCTACTACCTTTTTGTATGAACTTTCGACTTTGGGATCAGTTGTTTTAATGCTTGGATAACTTGTATAATCAGTGCATGTATTTAAGATCTTATATATATATATATTATATATAAAATACATATATATATATATATATATATATATATATATATGAATTCAACTCTAAAAAAAAACCTTTTAAACTTCTATTATAGTATATTTTATATATTTATTTTATTTTTATATTTTATATATACTTTATATTTCTGTACTCAACTCTCAACATTAGGGTATATAAAGTATATTTATATAATATATATATATATATATATATATATATATATATAAATATATGGTTATTGGTTGTGGGTGCAGCTAATCGTATGAATCTTAGGCTCAAATATCTTATTTATACAGTAAGCTCCACAATTTAGTTCCGCAATTTTAAACTGCAATATACCAATATATATATTGGTAAATATATATATATATATATGTATATATATAAGGTTTATTTTAATATTCACAAGACATATCTATTGAATTTGATAAGTGATCAGTAACTGTTTAAATAGTAGAAAGGTACACACCTTGTTATACCAATGTCAATATCTTTGCTATGACTTAATGGGATTAATTTTGGAAAAGAAAAGATCATTATCCAATACAATATATAGTTTTGGGATCATAGTGTAGGTAAAAAATGTATTGAGCTATATTATACTATATGCAATTGATGCTTTTTTTTTAGAACCATTTCATCCAGTTGATATCGATCGTATACGTAATGATAATGTTTGGTTACAACGATTTCTGGAAATGTATGATCTGGATATGGAAATGTCTTTCACAAAGCTATGGGAAACACTAACATGGCGTCAATCATATGGTGCCTATGATCTTAAGGAATCGGATTTAAATCAAGAATATTTAACTGAAGGATCAGTTTTTGTAAGAAATCAGGATATTGATGGCAAACCCTTATTGGTATTTCGTGTGAAATTGCACAGTAAATCAAAAAATCTGGATGAACTCATACGCATTGTGGTCTATTGGATAGAGCGTACACAACGTGAGAATCATATGACACAATTGACCATATTTTTTGATATGGCTGGCACTGGACTGGCGACAATGGATTTAGATTTTGTTAAGCGTATTGTGGAGACCTTTAAGCTGTATTATCCCAATGCGCTTAACTATATATTGATATTTGAGCTTGCCTGGGTACTTAATGGTATGCTTAACTTAGAGCTTTTATCCATATACAAGAGCTTTAATGCTTAACACCTTTGAACTTATTAAACATTTTTTTTTTCATTTCCTTTTTTTAGCCGCCTTTAAGGTCATTAAAGCTTTATTACCGCCCAAGGCAGTTGAGATATTGAAAATGATAACCAAGAAGGACGTCACTCAGTATGTGTCCAAGGACAATTGTCTGGACATCTGGGGCGGTACTGACAACTATGTCTTTAGTTTTGTGCCAGAGTCAAAGCGTGAATTAACCAAAGCGGTGGCAGCAAATGCTGGTGACGATGACCAGCCACAACAGGATATGGGCTTGGATAAGAAGGTACGAGCTAATATATATATATATATATAGTACATATATGTTTATATATATATATAAAGTCATTCAATATTTTGGGTGTGCTTTAGTTGGGTAGTCTGTCCATTAATTGGTTTTACTGACCGACAGACACGCGAGTCAACTTTAGCTTCTTTCATAATTGATTTACATTTTAAGGATATATTGATTAAGGGTGTGCTGTTGGTTACGTGTCCATGTCGTATATAATGTATCCTATATCAAATGTCCTAAAGACCTGCTTGCTGCTCTTTCACTCTCTCTTGTTCGCTCTCTCTCTCTCTCTGTCTCTCTCTCACTCTCTGTGTTTGTATTCGTTATAATTAATTCATAATAATGAAGCAATAGAATAGTCCTTGTTAAAATTTTTTTATTGCTATTTATAGTAAATTTTTTATCCCTTTTGTGGCATATTGCAAAAAGTTCGCTTTCATTTTCACTTTCTAGTGCAGAATGCCCACTGAGCCGTAGCGAGGCGTTGACCTGTAAAAAGTAGAACACACATGGAATACATTATAAATAATTCCCATAGGTCGAATTATGTGCTGGGAGCGGATAAGCCGCTATTCGTTTGGACAAAACAAATTATTCATTTGCATTCTAAATTCTAAACATACTCAGCAGTCATCGCTTATTCCAACATCTACATTCCATTTATTTTATTATTTCATTTATTTTTTCGCTTTTTTTTTGTTTATTTTTTTTTTATTTTCAATTAAAATTAAACGTATTGCACTTTCCATTCACAATTGTTGTGATGGCAACAGCTGTTCGTCGTTGAGAGTGAGAGAGAATTAGACAGAGAGAGAGGGAGCACAGTGTGATCGCGGAATGAGAGCTTTGGTTTAATACTTTTTTCTTTTGTTTGGCACAGAGCTTTTGTGTTGTTGCTTTTTTGATGTGCTTTTAGTTGTGTTTCCACGTTAGCCGCGATACGACGAGTAGACGTCATCGGCCATTTGGATTTTAAATGCAGTCGCGAATTATTTGATATTAATACTGTTTTTGAATATATAACATTTTGTTGTTATTGTTTTTTTGTTTTTTATTTTCTTGTTATTAACTACATAGTACGTGGCATAAAAATACAACAAAAAAGTGAAACTTGAAAATAAGTTGTGTGAAGGAAAATTGTATAAAAAAGAATAAGAAATTAAAAGACGGAAGTACAATTAATATATTCGGTCTTCAGCAAACATGCCCAGAGTAGGTGGCGTCGTCTTCTTATATGAGTGTGTGTCTGTGTATGCGTCAATGTGTTCACGTATTAATGATCATAGGTGTATTGTATGAAATGCTTATGCTAAACAAAGCATAACAATAGAAAACAAAAAAAAAGTATAATAAATGTATATACAAACAAATTAAATTTTAATTGTTATTCAAGACGAACTATCTGAGAATTTTACCTCGCATTGTTAACTGCAGTATTTGCTGGTTCTATTTATATAATATAAACAATCAAATTCAATCAAAATAAAATTATTTATTATTTGAAATTAGCTTTGATTCTTATCTTAAGTTTTATGTACTGCCCAGCCCAATGCTCGCTGCTACGTAACTTATTTTACTTCGTTGACAGCTGCTATTATCGATAATTTTCTAGTCTAGGCTTTAGACTTATACGGCTTTTTACCAGTAACATCAGCTTTGCATTACAATTAAGAATTAACATCAAATATTATATCTTCAGCTTAAATTATGTTATATTATGTTAGACCATATGGGCAAATTACTTAAATTTTAGTGCCTAATTTCAAGCCTTGAACCGGTTTTACTTGTTATATACCGCTTTATGAACAGCATTTAACAATAGAATCATTACTATTAACTTAATAAATATTGTTAGTGTTAACTTAATAAATAAATTTAAATAATATTTTACACTTATTAATAGTATTTATTTATTTTTTTCAATGAAAAATATATTAGTTTTCAAATGCTTAACTTTTGTAAAATGAAAACCGTTGAAAAGTCTAAGGAACTACTAAATGAACAACATTTGTGGAGTCTGTTTGTTCATTACTTTAGCCTTGTGAATCATTTTTATCGAACTTTTACTAAGCGATTCGATAGAAAGATTAAACTTAATATAAAAGAAAAACAATAACTAATACACTTAAGTGCATTTTAAATTCATCTATTAAAGACAACTAATCCAAGTTGTTAAAGTGTCGATTTTAATAGCTAAGGTTTGGTATAAATATATATAAATAATCATATATATCTATATGTTTATTATATAGTATTTGTATACACAATAATGCCGCATATACAATATGCATTAAAGCTGATTCTGGGCGTGTAAATGGTTTTTTTTTTTTTTCTAAGTAAACCAAATCAATTATTTGCCTCGAATGGCCTCCAACCATCTGCTCAAGTGCTGCTTTAAATGTGTGTGAGGCGACACTTAAGCAAAAATGGCAGAGCTCAGCATGAATCGATTGGCAATCTAAAGGCCATGATGGTAGACTGGGTAGTACATTTATATCACTTGGTCTTAGCAGTTTCCAGCATAAGCATATAAACAGCAACTACTATAAATAATATTTTTATTTATTTTAAACAAGTATATCTATATATTAATAACTCACAAAAGAAAACATTTATTTAATTATAACAGGTTACCTTCGCCAAGGTGGTAATGCATGACACCAGCATTGGAGAACTGCACACTCCCTCGGATGTAGAGAGTAAGTTAAATCATATTGTAGTATACATTGTGTTAAATATCATTCAATTGTCACATCAACTTTCAGTGACATTTGACAATTTATGAAGATTCCTTCTTTTCTTTTGGTTGAGCAAAAATTTCAAATTTTTTTCAATAGTTTGTTAATCACAAGGTTCTATTTCTAACTCAACTACATAAATATATATACATATATATATATTGTATTTGCTGCATAGGTATGTTGCAAGTGGAACCAACTGGATATGTTAACTTTTGCCCACAAAGTGGTGAGGCAAAGCTGAGCCTTAAGAATATTTCCAAGAAACCGGTAGCCTATAAGGTAAGAACAATATTTAAATATAACTTATTTGCAAATAAGTATTACAATATATATATATATATATATATATTATATATGTTATATTAGATCCAAACCACATCGCCCGAAAAGTTTCGTGTGCGTCCACGTTGTGGTCTTGTACAACCAAATCAAACAGCTCAAGTGGAAATATGGCTCAAAACTGACCAACGTCTAAGTAATGATTCTAAGGATAAATTTCTTGTGATGGCAACACATCATCCATCACATGACTGCGCATCAGCAGAAGTTGCGGAATTGTGGAAAGAAAAGGGCACAAATGATACGGATGTTGAGAATCATCGTCTAGTCTGCCGTATGGGTAGTGGCAAAGGTGGCAAAGGTGACAAAGATGGTAAAGATGGAAAAGGTAGCAAGGTAAGGGAGAGAGAGACCAATAATTACATAATGCAATAACGTCTTAAGCTCAATATATATGTATATATATATTATATATATGTATATATATACATATATGTATATATATATATACATATATATTTATAATATAAACTTATTGATCTTTATAGGAATTTGGATTACAGGAAATGCAGAATCAACATTTAGAAATGAGTGAAAAGATGAAATTTACAAATCAGGTCGTATATACATTAGCAGCTGTCCTGGGAATGCTCTTAGTCTGTGTTGGATATCTTTTATATAAGCAAATGAATTTCAGTGGGAGCGCTGGAGTATGCCAGGGGACAAGCGCATATAAGCACAAATAATATTTACTGTCTCAATGTAATTTGACCAGGCAAGACGAAACCACTGTCCGCCACCAAGATCATCAATATACCAACACCAATACCAATACCAATAATAATAATAATAATAATAACAACTATAAAATGAACAACAACGACAACAACAATAACAATGACAAATTTAGCAACAATATGAAGCAAAAGATAAATATGGATAATTGCATTTGTGATGTAAGCCTGGAGTTCGAATATACAGCAGATGATATTGATTGCCTGGAAGCATTACTATTAGCGCATTTACAATTATCAATCCAAACTGGTAATAATGTTGCAAATCAAATTAATAGTCAAATTGGCGGTGTTGCCAATGGTGGTCATCTGCTTGGTCTTATTGCATTCGCACGTAAAATAGCCCGTGTGCTTCTATCTCTTTCCTTGTTGTGTTGCATATTATTTTTTAGCTTCTATTTGGGCAGCAACTATGATCACAACCAAATTGATGATCATCATCATCATCAACAACAACAACAACAACAAAATAGTCAAGCAAGCATTATTATGGATACTTCATTACGTAAAAATAAGGCAAACCCAAGCAACATTTCAAGAACTTATTCAACAATCAAAAAGAAACCCATTACCACCATTACCAATACTGGTACCAATACCAAGTACCATACTATCACCACCACAACTAAAATCACTAATACCAGCACCAGTACAAACAACAATCCTTATATTGCCACTGATAACACTATCAATGACTTAAACTGCAACGGCTTAACGGTCGCAGCTCAATGTAGTCAACTGGATGAATCCTATTCCACATAGTTGGCAAAAGAAATCAAACAAATACCCAATATCTACATTTATATATCTATATACACTTTTCAAGTATATATCTATATAAATTTTTATACATATATGCACGTTTATATGAACGTCTCGCGTATATATATATATATATATATATATATATATATATATATATATATATATACTCAAATTGTATAAAATGTATACAAAATTATTATATAGATGAGCACATAAATTCGTACTGTATTTCAAATTTAACTGAACCGGGCAAAAAAAAAATTAAATAAAGACACAAAAGTTGCCAAGCCAAAGTCGAACCTTTAGCCAGCACCCACATTGAGCTGGCTAAAATGGATAAAAAAAAAAAATATTTTATAGGCTTATGCAAATCTGCCCCATTCAATAATGTGATTAAATCCAAATTTTATATACATAAAGATATAAAGTATATATTGAATTGAGTTGTACTCCTAATTTATAACCCAATTATTAAATATTGTGACAAAGAGCTCCCTCATCTTTAAAACTCAAGAACCAAAAAACAACATAAACAGCAAAATCAACCACAAAAACAATCACCAAAAACTATCCCGCTAAAGAAAAGAATTTGAATTTGTTTTGATGTACGATATGTGAGTGTAAATTATAGACATATATGAACAAAAAAAAAAAAAAGAAAGAAAAGAGAAGCTATAACAAAAAGAAGCTAGAAGAAAACAAGGAAAATAAAACGAACAGATGAAATTAAAAGGATAAACTTAATTAAAAACATATTTAAAACACTAATTACAAAAAAAAAAAAGAAAAATGCGTATAAAAAATTACCAATTAGTCATTAAAAAGTTGATTAGTTTGTAAATAAATGTGTTTAATTTGTTTCGTTTCATTGTTACAATTACCAAATATACTATAATATTTGTTAACAAGAAATACGCAACTGTTTGTCAATGAACGGCCCCAACAGTTAGTGCTTATCGATTTTTATATATCGACAGTTTACCCAGGGCTACTTATTTTTGAACCATTTTTAATATTTAAAAAAAAAAAATAAAACGGTCAATTCGCCTTTATAGGTTTTAAAATAAACAAAAAATGTTGGTCAAATTAAAACAAAACGGAAAAAATCCCAAATCCATTTTAAAAAAAATCCAAATTTCCCGCTTCCACAATTTGGAAAATATGTGCCGCCATTGCCATTTTGGCAGCCCTGATTTTTAAAGAAAAAGTGCGCTTCCACATTGCATGCTTTGTCATAAAATTTTCATTACGAGAATTTTTTTTTTTGTAATTCTATATTAGTCAGAAAGATGGGTAAAAGTTGACATGCGATAGACAATCCAAATAATCCAGTTGTAACCTTTTTCTTACAATAAAATGAAAGTTGCATTTTCACAAAATAAAAAAAACAGAAAGTTCTTTTTTAATTAAACATATTTATTCAGTTGGCTAACGACATAGCTAGTATGCCGTTTTAGAGCACATCCATTTCAAGAATGGAATGTCGTCTGGCAGAAAACAAAACAAAAAATATATATATAGTGTAATGTGTTGTTAGGTATAGAAGAATTATAAACAAAAAATATATAACGTTTCACATTTAACGTTTTAATAGCTTAGTCCTTTTTACGTCCACGTTTAGCAGCCACTTTTTTGGCTGGCTCATTGGTTGTATCTGGTGCAGGTGTCCCGTCTGAAGTAACGTGTCCGTCACCAGAATTATCCTTCTTTTTAGAAAGTGCTGCCTCTTTTTTATTGGAGTCATTTGAAGCAGTGAGTTTTGTTTTCTTTTTGGCGGGCTCATCGCCATTGCTCTTTGTTGCGGCATGCTTTTTGCTGCTTGAAGCTACAACGGAATCATCTGTAGTTGTGGATACAGAAAGCTTATTATTGGCTGCATTATTTGATATAACGGAGATACTCGAACCAGCAGAGGTGTTATCTTTATTTTTTGTTTGTGAAGTCGACTGCTTAGCGGCGGCTTTAACTGGCTCGGCAGCAGCTGCCTTAGGTGGGTCAGCAGTTGCTTTAGGTGTATCAGTAGCTGCTTTAGGTGGGTCAGCAGAAGCTGCAGCTGTCTTAGATTTCTTACTAGCTGGTACATTCTCTTTTTGTTCCTCATGTGAATCGGATTGAACCAAAAAGACACTATGCTGTCCACCACCACTGGCAAGAAGCATGCGTTTATTTTGTGTATTCTTGCTGGTTATTAAGACTGGTTCCATTTCATCCTCATCTTCGCCAGCTCCTAGCTGATAATTCGAGCCCATACCCCATGAATATACTTCACCATCTGTGGTAATGGCATAAGAGCATGCTTCACCGCAACCGACGTAAATAACATTGCCGTTAAGATGATTGACTGGAGTCAGATCGCTAACAACATCCTTGACATTTCCCACACCGAGACGTCCATAATCGGCGCGACCAACTGCAAAGCAACGCAATGAATTGTCTAATACTAGAGTATGATGCTGACCACCAGCGATCTGCTTGACATTCTTTAATGTTGTCTTAACGGGTATTAGTACACGTTCAACTTCTACTGGATGCGCAAGCTGCTTGTAATTATTAAGACCAACAGCCCAAATTATTTCAGTCTGCGATTCCCTTAGGAATGTACAATAATTTGTAGCCCAAATTGCTTCAAAGGGCTTTGTGCGCTTAATAATCACTTGGTCTGGTCGTAGTAAGTCACGCTTGCCGCGGCGACCTATAAGTATGTGTAGAAAACTCAAATTAGCAATTACACGTGGTTGTGACTTTTATGAAAAATATTTACCTTCACCGCCAACTGAGCGTTCACCAATGCGGCCAAGTTGTCCCTGTTCAGCGCAGCCAACGGTAAAAACTTTTCCTGCTGATGTTAGAATAACCAAATGATCAGCACCAGATGCAATGCTTGAGCATGGAGTACCATCAAGTAAATTGATTGGTGTGCGCTTGTTGCCATCAATAGTTAGTCCCATGTTACCATGCGAGTCACGGAAAGAACCCCAGGCAAAAACGCGACCATCTTCCATCAAACAGGCTGAATGAGAATCGCCCGCCGAAATGCACAGCGCCTTGCCAGGCAAATCGATGAGTGCTGGCAACGACTCACTGCCTTCAGTACTTGTATCACGACCAAGAGCACCCTCATCATTGCAACCAAATGAGTAAACATCACCATCATTTGTCAATACCAAACAATGCATACCGCCAGCACACACATCCACAGCATTTGGTATATTTTCAACTAGTGCTGGACGCTTACGCTCCAGTACGTCCTCACCGAGACCCAATTGACCAGTTTCACCGGAACCGCATACTAAAACATTGCCAAGTATTTGGCGCCTCTTTGGCAATTCCAAGTTGAATGCAACGCGACGCTTTTTAACATTTTCATTTGACCGGTCTAATTCGTCTTCTCCATTGTTGTTATTATTTGTGACTATTTTGCGACGCGGCATGTTTTTTGTTTCAAATTGTTTTCTCACTAAACGCATAAATCCACAACAAACAGGGCTAGAAAAATGTCAAAGTCAAAAACACAAACATAAATATCTAAGGTTAAGTGCTGAGGCAAATCGGAAAAAATTGGGCGCACATGTTTACACACGCTTGTTTACTTACTTTGAGTTTATATGCGTTTTTTCGTTGAATGGTGATGATGCGTCTTCTGCAATGGTTTTCAAAAGAGTGAAAAACTAAACAGCTAATTGCGGCTCTTGCATGGGTTTATTCTAAACCAACAACATGAAATGCGCGGGAAGAAGTGAAGCGACTAGAACAAATATGTAGCAGCTGGCACATACAGGGATGATATAAATAACAAATTAACAGAATATGTAGTATTCGATTTTTATATAGCGAACATTGTCATTGTATCGATCATCAAGTATAACATTTGGCGCGATAATATTAACAGACGCGAACAAAATTTCTGTAAACAATGCAATAATACTAATAACAATAATAATATAATGTAATTTTAGTTAAATAATTTTAAATTAACTTAAATAAAATAATTTCATTACCAATTTATAGTAATGAGTAATAATCAAATTTAATAATATATATCGATAACATTACAAAGATAAATTTCAAATTGAATGCACAAAAAATAATATTTTTTATATATTGATTATATACAATTATAACATTACAAATAGTTACAGAAAACATTTCTGCCAATTCTGAATTAGATTTACCCAAATGGTGATTTTAATAAATTAGTTGGATCACCTTAAGTCCTAATCTCTTGTCAGGCATATTATAATTATTTCATTTAAAATTTAAAAATTAACGTAACTTCGTTACTTCTCATTAAAATATCAAAAGAAAACAGCAATAAATGCAACAATGCGGGTACAGTCTGCAGACCACGTGGCATATAAAATTATAAGACGCCATTTTGTCCAAGAATGGTTGCAAAATTAAAGCAAATGGCGAAATGTGAAACCACTTGACACTGTGAAAAGCAGTAACTATAGTTTGTGTTGTTTATTTTCTAAAATATAAATAATTTTACTGTTTTTTTTTATCAACATATTAACTATTTATCTGAAAATAAAATGGCGTTTACAAATTTATGCAAACTTAAATAAAAGTCTTATATTTTTGATTATTTTTTTTTCAATATTAAAAACATTTTTTTGACAAAGTGTATATACTATATATTATTAGTTTAAGAAAAAAAAACAATATTGCTAACTATAATTATTTAGATTTCGAAATATTTTAAATAGTCATAGACAAATCGTGTCAAAATTGCATTTATATTGCGAACAGTTGGCCAATGCAAATTTTCAAGATTGTCCCCATCTTGATGCCAAACTTCTGGATAGGTATGTGGTTGTATATGCATCACTGGTACGTCTAATAAGTAATGATCAATAATTAAAAAATATTAATTAATTGATATTATTGGAATTGTATTATTCATACTCATTTCAAGAAATGGATAATGATCATCCTCCATATCAGTATGATGATCCTTTAGCTTGTAGAATAACTGATGACATTTACTTAATTGACCAGTTTGTGCCAGCTCCTGTTCAATGTCTGCCATGTATTCATGGAGCATATAAGTTTTCTCATATCTGCTCATATATATATGATTTGGTGCACCTATAAGGCCTAAAGATATAACCACATTCTATGGATTTCCCGTAGTTAATATAATAGTTAATTAATTAACAATCAAAAAGATCTTGAAATTCTTACAATATGTTGCAATTCCACAGTTTTCGATTTAACAAAATTTCTTGAACCATATAATGGATAATTTTCATCATTGGTACCATCTACAGAGTCATGTCCATCGAAAAACACTAACTACATATTTGTATTTGTTTGTTAAAATTTAAATAAAATTTATCAGTTAGTTTCGCTTACCAATAAACCCAAATCATGACGCTTAGAGAATTCTTCCAGTAAATAAAATTTAAGATTTTGGGCAATATTTAGAAGTATTGCACAAGGTACAACACCATCGGTTGCACCCACATAATTCATATAGCGAATAAATTTTGAATCATAATGACATGTGAGCATTAGGTAATTTTTTGCCTCTAGATTTAATATACCAATAATATTGGTAAGTTTTATGGGTGCTGAGATCCCATCACGGATCACATTAAAGCCCAATTGATTCAACTCATGGGCGAGAAATTCAGCAACCTCTGTATGACCCAGCGAATTAGGATAACGTTCTTTAAATAAGTTATTTAATGTGTAATTAAAGTGTTCCTCATCACCAATAATAATATGTATTTTGCGGCGTGGTTTGCGCCATTGATTAAACAATAAATAAAATAGGCAAACTAAAATTAATATGAAGAATATACGAAACATTGCCATGTCCTGATATTGTCTCTATATAATTACAATATCTAAAACTAAATATTTATATAAAACTTAGATTATATGCCATTCCATTCAAGTCAAAAATCAACTCAGCTATGGCAAATGCATTGGCTACACAACTCACTCGGCAAATCTGGTCATGGATATGGTCTTTACAAGTAATATAATATATAAACACATGATATTATTTGAATTTGTATTTTCGTTTATTATTATATTAAATACACTTATATTTGTTTTTGAAAAACCCATAAGATTTGCAATGTTTGAATAGGCTCAAAAGGAAAAAAGAGCATTCAATAGTATTATAAATAATAAATACAAATATTCATAGTAGTTGCCAGTTCATTGGGTTGATATAGTATAAGAATTATTTCGGAATAACAGTTAGCCAGTTTTCATCCTCTTAGTATTTGTAACTAAAATATATAAACATATTGCCTAATATAATACGCACATTAATATTGAATCAACAATCAAACAATCATTTACAATAATGTTTGGGAATGTAGAATTGGGAGTCTTTAAGATAATAAAATTCAACAAAGTAGCAACAAAAAAAAATAATAAAGAACAAAATATTTAACTTATCTTCCCATATATATTCTAAGGAAATGCAATGTTTAATTTATAATTCTAATAATAGGAAATTTTATAGAAAAAGACAACTAAATACACATCACGTTTGTTCTAATGGCAACGCAGATGTTCTACCGGATATATCCGGAATCACACACATACATATGCATATATATATATATATAGAGTTATCATATAGTTCATCATTACAAGTATATTACGTTTTTTTTTTGTGTTTTTGTTTTTTTAACGGACAAACTGCCTAACGACAAGGCTTAAGATATATATACAAAACATATATATTTATATATAGAGATAAATATTCAGAAATATAAATGTATTATCTGATAGGATATAAATTTATATAGCTGCACTAGTGTAGCCTGACAAGTTGATTCATTTATACATATGTATATTAAGTATGCAGAAAATAGTTAGAGCTGCTCTGGGCAAAATGCTTAATAAAATTTACAACATTTACAAGATTATCAGACACATACACACTACATACCACCACTTACGCATGCATACACACACACACACACACACACACACACACACACACACACACACACACACAAAATACACGTGCACATGGAATCACACTGGTCTGAAAAATTTGTTGTATCCATTAATGGCGGGAATAAACTCATAGTCGAAATAAGCTCATCGTTGCATATCGCGTCGTTTGAGCACATCAAAGATAACATCAGATGAGTTTTGTTTATTGGAAGCATCATTTGAGGACTCGTCATCGGAGTCAGTCTGCTCCAATAGTGGTACAGTCAGTGTTGCATGTGACTCCATTGCATTGCCATGAACTCCAATAGTAGCACTGCCTTTATTGAAATCATATTCGGCAGACACATTCTCTGCATCATCCTCCATTTGTAGCGCAATCTGCTGTTTGCTAAGCTGCGATATTGTAGAGTATTTGTGCAACAAATGACAGACAATGCCTGCCAGACAGACAACCAGACCAACCACATTAATGGCAGAGAGCTGATCGCCTTTATATTCCACAGCCAAAGCTAGCTGGCATATATCCTTAAATATGCCTGCTATTGATAGGGTTAAGCTGGATGTGCGACACAAAACCATGAATTCGCTGACCTCCATGAAAAAAGCAATAAGTGCACCCAATGATACTTTACATAGTGTCCAAATGATTTCAGCCTCGGTGAAATTGTGCAAATTCGCTAAAACAGGAAATAGTTTAGGTCCTGTCAACCAAAAGGAAAAAATTTAACATTTTAGCAGACAACTAAAAAAAAATTTATATTAAACATTTAACGTACCTTCAATGAAGAACACAAGCGGTAACAGTGAGGCAATCATCCAGGGTTGCATATGATAGATCATATCAATGGGACTATTCAGACCCAGCTTAGATTTCTGCATTATAAACTGAGCAAAGCTCCAGCGTAATCCACTGCTTAGCGAGGCGAAGAGTATAAAAAAGAAACCCAGTGTATTAAATTGTGTTGACTTGTAGGTAAACATGAATAAGCCCAGGCCAATCAGCCCCACAATTAGTACCAGTGACCAGCTCTACGAAAAAATCATATAAATATAAATATAAATATATATATATATATATATATATACATATTTAAGAATGTTTGAATTGTTTGTTTATAAAGCAAATAGTACTCTTACCTTGCGTTCTAATCCAAGAATTATTGCAAAGAGTAGTATAAACACAATGGTAGATGATTTGGTCATTGTATACAATGAAATTGGTACAAGAGCTAGGCCCCAGTTAGAGAAACCGATATCAATGCCACTGGCAACACCCGTTGGTGCCATCTTACGCACAGCCACACGCCAGTCCAGCTGTACACGAGTCTTACCTACGCGCATTTTATAGATGCTGCGGAAGAGTGACGCGATCATAAATTTGAAAATTAAATGATACATGACTATGGTAAGAGGAAATGGTAGCTCTCGATTGATATCAGTTTGATAGAATGTTAGCGTTATGGAGAGCAATAAATATAGCAACAGGACCACCACTGTCCATATGGCCATCTGCATAAATCTACCCTCTGTATGCCTTGTCATTCCGTTATGCTGATGTGTATGATGTGGATGTGGGTGTGAATGTTGTGAAGACGTGGCGCCACTACCACTGCCACTGCCGCTACCGCTGCCACTGCTGTTGTCGCCGTTGTTACTGCTGTTCTTTGTGTGCTTGAAGTTTGCATGCGATGGCAGCTGTTGACGCTCTTGACTAGAAATTGAATTCTTTTGAGCAAACTCTAAGCTCAATTCGACCTCTTCAATATTGTCATCGACATCGGCGTCGCTGCCAACGCCGGCGCCACCGATGCCACCATCATCGGTGTTGAGAAGTTCATATTTAGGAGCAACCATTATCTAAATAACATATAACATGTACGCCTCAGAGGCGACGGAAGTTATAATTGCGTTGTACATGTACAAAACAGAAGACAGATATATTTATGTACGTATATATCTAAATAAATATATATTTATATATATATATATATATTTTTTTTTTATACGTCGTTATCTTTAAATTTGTTGCTGTTGTGGCCCTGCCATATGTTTCACTTTCGTGTGCTGTCTTATTGTTGTTGTTCTTGTTGTATACCTCCTTGTCAGGTTGACCCCCTGTCGTTATCAGCTTTTACTTAATGGATTGCTACCTCGATATATTTGCCTGAGTCAGCGACTGATATACAGTAAAGTTAAGTTTTCATGTTTTTTTTTTTGCCACTTATTTTTTTCTACGTCTGCTATCTAACTGCCAACTGTTTATACAGTGCCTGATGTATTTTTTTCCTCTCCTTTTGGCCAATTTGACGTCTGATTCGCTGTGTTGGAAAGCGCCGCATGCCAATTTTTAAAGTTATCGAATTAACCATATCGATAACTTATCCACCGATTTAATAATTATATGCCGACTAAAATTAATAACTTTTTTAATGCATTTATTAGTTTATCTTTAAAGCTTGAAACGATTTATTTACAGGTTATAATTATATGGTATTACATGAATTCTCTTTTAGCTTACAAAGTTAAAACCAAACGTCAAGCTGCAAAATATGTGCATAAGCGCTTTAATAAATGCATCGCTTATTTGTTTTATCAGCGCTACATATTACTTTGTTTTCATCCTGTTATGTTCTATGTTCCATTTACCCGTTACGCACTGTTTAGCTTTTGCAATACAAAAGGTGCTGTTTGATACAGAAAAGTGTTGATTTTAATATAGAAAAACACTTGTATTTACATAAGCTGTGCACGTTTTCTCTACTTACCAAGGCGAATTGCTACACAGAGCACGCCAAACATGAAGAAATTGAAGCGTACTTCAGAAGAAACTCGCTTTTGCTCCTCCGCGGGATCAGGTTGAGCTTGCTGTAGGCGAAACATTGTTCTTAAATGTGTTTTTGTTAATAATTTGCGTTAAATTTAATAAATTTAGTTTGTATTCAACTAATCTGAACAGTTGTACATTGATTACATTGGTTTTAACAGTCCTTAGCAGCTTTACATTTTGCTAAACTGTTAATAACAGTGAGTTGCCGCTCCACTATGCAGCAGCAGTGCAGAATTGTAACACATATCGATGGTATTATCGTTTAGTAACCATAAATCGAATTTAAATATGAACTCCTTTTGTTGTTATATTGTACAACAGTTGAAGTAGTGTAAAAATTATGTATTAATCTGCAAATAAAAAACGCATTTAAATCAGATAGCTTTGTCATACTTTTTTTATTGTTTTTTTGTACGACTCTTTTTTTTTTTGCAAATATATATAGACATATATACATAACACATATATATATATATATATATATATATATATATATATACATATATATATGTATATATAAATGTTGATGCTTGTAACTAAGTACACAATTACGTACACATTTACATATAAATACAGCTACTGCACATGCACATACATACATGTATGTATGCATGTATGTTTATATATATATATATACATATATAAGTATATTATGGCTTTCGTGTATATTTTATATATTTATATATATATATATATATATATATAATATTATCGCTTAACTTCTTTTTATTATAACATATTTATTTTTAAGCATTTTGCTTTAAATCTGTAGTATTTTATTTTTGTTTTCTTATTTCCCCTTTTTAGTTTGTTGTTCCTGCTTTTTTGCTTGTATTTGTTCATTTTATGTCTAAATTCTTTACATTCAAATTGTACACACACAATTATATAAGTTAGGCGCTTAACATCTAATCTCACTACGACTCTTATTTATTTTTTTTTTAATTATACTAAAAGAATAACAGAAATATAAAAAAAAGGGAACTCAAAATGCTTCCTACACGTAGCTGTTAAAATAAATGATATTGAGAATTGGAAATTATCTTTGTATATACTAATGGAAATATATGTTTGAAATATTGAAACGAATTACTTTTGAAAAATATTTTCTTCATTTTGTTAAAAACAAAAAAAGAGCTTTTACATTCAGTTCGCAACATTCTATTCGCATATATATATTCAAAATATCTATAGTCTTTAGTTTTTATCATTAAACGCAGTTTTCTCTTCCTTTTTTTTTTTGTGTGATGTTCCAGGCTTATGCAAAGCATCCTGAATTTCTGCATATGAAAATATGGAACCATTTTTTTTTTTTTTTTTTCAAAAAAAAAACCTAATTTTGTTTTTTTAAAACTGTTTTCCAAGCGTTTTTTGTTTTTGTTGCACTCTTAAAATTACTTGCTACAATTTTTATTTCATATTTAAATTATTTTGGTTTTTTTTTTTTCACTACACATTTATCAACATTTATTATTCATTTATACGCACTTATTAACTAATTCTTTTTTTTGTTTTGTTGTTTTACATTCTGCTTTAATTCGTCGTTTGCTTTCGAAATTATCATCTCGTATACATCATAAAAGTTCAGATTTTCATTTAATTTAATTTAATTTTTTTTTTTTTTCAAAAATTTTTCTAGGAACTCGATATAAAAATTAAATAATAAACAAAAAGTTTTGCAAAATAAAAATATTTATATTGTTTATTTTTTTTTTTAAAAACTGCTTCCCTTTTTACAAAAGAGGTTTCACTGTACATGGCATAAACTGCAAATATTTCAGTCGACGGCTAATGGGTTGCATTTTAATTTTGCGGTTTAAAGCAACAAAAAAAAAAAAAAAAATGAATAAAATAATATAAATAAAAAAACGTAAATAAAAAGTCAAAAATTATATTATTTTTCTTTTTTTTTTTATATTTTTAGAAAATAGAATTTTCGTAATATTTCTCTTCGGCTGTTATTTTTTACATACAAAATTGGAGTTGGGCTTTGTACAGTTTTTTTTCTTTCCTTTTTTTTTTTTGGATCCTATCGCACAATATTTATTTAATAATTATAATTACGCATTAGTATTAAGTGTCTGTATAGGGTGTTTGTTTGTGTGTGTGTGTGTGTGTGTGTGTGTGGGTGTGTATTTAACTCCAGTAACTAATATTAAATCAAGGGCTATCAATTAATTTTTGTTGTAAATTGCTTTTTTTTTCAAATTGCGCAAAGGAATAAAAAAAAATTTAATAATTATATTTATAATAATAAATTTTTAACAACTAATTAGAAATAGAATTTTAAAATTAAAATTAACAAAACTCACTTTAAAATATATTTATATATATATATATATATATATATATATATATATAAATATATATTTGTTGTTTTTATTTAAAGTAAGGTGAGGAGGGGGTGGCACCCAACCGGAGGGTGCCTACACCCCCGCCAAGTCTTAACAACTAAGGATCTACTAGTGTCTATAGTTGTTGCTTTTTTTTGTATAGTTTTTTAGAGCTTGCTTATGAAATCTGTAGTTTTATGGTTAGGTTCTTAACTGCATACTGCTGCCACTTAAGGATAGATAATGATGAATTACTGTTAGCCTGAATTACTATATATATGGGCGTGGCATTTCTTGTGGATTGTTTAGGAGCGCGGCTTAAAACAAGCAAATTATGATTGAAAGCAAAAAAAAAAAAGAAACTAAAAGAGTAAAAGACAAAAAAAACTTTCGCTCATTTGAATGACGGAATTTACAATGAATGATGCGGGGGTGGGGGAAGGATAGGTAAGGAGTAGGTTTTGTATAATTATTGTTTGATCTTGCAGTATAAATCATATTGTATATATATATATATATATATAGATATAAATAGGTTGACTTTGTCAACTGTCTCAAGCAGCGTTAGCAGCAGAAAATCTATTTTGTTTATGTTTTTTGTTTATGTTTTTTGTTTTTGTTTTTGTTTTTGTTTTTACAATCTCTTATACTTTAAATGCTAAAGAACAATTTAAAATTGAAAAATCGTTTTTTATGCTTTCCTTTTGTTTTTGTTTCTATATCCCCTGTAGAACAAATCATTTTTCCTTTTCTTTTTTAGCTATGAAAACCTATCCCCCCCCCCCCCCGCAGTTCTTCTTGCCTATATAACAATTCCGATTCCTTTTCAATTTTGCTTTCTTTACTGCTATTTTTACTATTTCTTATTATTATTATCCTTTCTGTTCTTGCACTTTGTGGAAGCAACTTAAAATTCTTGTTCCTTATTTAATTTAAAAATTTATGTTATTTTTTTTTGCTTTCCTTTTTTTCTTATTTTTTTGTTTGTTAAAAATTTTTTGTTTTCAACTTAAACGCAATGACTTTTAGCTTTTTAAAATGATTTGTATTAGTTTGATTTTCCAATTTAATGGTTTAATTTTTATGAGTTAATTTACTTTTAATGCCAAGTGTGGTGAAGTGGACGAGGGGGTGAAGGGAGCAAGTGAAAAGAAAATGATTGTTGTTAAACTATTGCCTTGTAAAAGGGTTTTGTTGTTTGCTTATTGATTTCTGGCTATTGGGTATATATATATATAAATATACATATATATATATATATGTGTGTGTGTGTGTGTGTGTGCCTGCATGTGTGTTTGTGTTTGGATGTAATAATCAGATCTTTAGGCCATAAAGCGCTAGGTGCTATTGGCTACTACTGAAGCAACTTGCTCAAATATTTCAGGCTTGTTTATCGGAGTTTTGTTTTAGTTTTTTGTTTTTTTTTTTTTGCTTTTGCTTTTTGTTTTTCTTTTACTTTTACTTTTCATATCAAGTTCGCTGCTTTTGCATAGAAGATTATCGTTTATCCATTATCAATTGCACTGGAAAATGATTAAACGTTTTGTGCTCTGTGTTGGGCAGCGAAATTGTTATGAGAAAGTAAAACGGGATTTTATTGACCTAACGACGAGGCCTGTTAATCTTCATCTTTGTAAGAAGTTCTTAGTCACATTTAAACCTTAACAACAACAACAATCTTTCGCTACAATTAAACAACTAACAACAACGTAAGCGTATACAACATTAGCAATACCAATACCAATAGCAATAGAGCAACGGCAACGGCAACGGCAACAGCAACGGTTTAAAACAGCAGCAATTACTAAAACAATAATGCCACCACCAGCAGTGGCAACAACAATTTCTATAATAATATTATCAGCAGCAACAACAGCAGCAGCAGCAGCAGCAGCAGCAACAACAATAACAACAACATCCCCAACTACAACAATAACCACAACAGCAGCAGCTAAAACAAATTGACATTAATTTAATGTTTTGTATAACGTCGTCGTCGCTTTCTCTGCTGCTGTTGTTGTTGATGTAGTTCTTGTTGCCGCTGCTGCTGCTGCTGCTGCTGCTGTGGTTGTTGTTGTTGTTGCGATTGTTGCTGGTGTTCTTGTTGCTGATGCAATCGTTGCTGCTGCTCTTCGAGAGCCACATACGCAACATCATTCTCATCTACTGTCTCCTTAAGCATAAGCTCAAGGAGTAACTCATCGACTCATCCATCACGCTGTGCGGCCGCTGCAGCAGCAGCAGCGGCTGCTGCAGCTGAACTAGATATACCATTTGATGGTGATTCCACCTTAATGACACCCAGCTGTTGTAGCTCCTCAGTTCTTGGATGCTGTATACGTCCAACAACAACACCACCCATAGTCACAAAGTTACCATCAGCTGTTACAGCTCCCAATTGCATTGCGTTCGATAAGTCACCCAATGTTGCTACATTGAAATGATGATGCGGCGAACCGGAGTTTCCATGTTGAGACTGTAAATGATGCTGCTGCTGCTGTTGTTGTTGCTGTTGTTGCTGTTCATGCTGTGCCACTGTTGATGTAGATGGTAGCGTCGTTATAGATATTCCTCGCTGGTGTTCGATGTGGTGTTGTTGCTGCTGCTGCTGTTGTTGTTGTTGCTGCGATGGCGTTGACTGTTGATGATGTTGTTGTTGCTGCTGCTGCTGCTGTTGAAGATGATGATGTTGCGTCAACGCCATGCGTCCTAGTCACCCCTCATCCTCCTCCGTTTTAATCTTGACAGGAACGTAGACCTTATCCATAACATGGATCTTTATGTGATTATTGAGCGTACTGGATTGCCGGAATTGTTTTTTGCATATGACACACTCAAACGGCTTTTCACCTGTGCGAGAAGATCGAATTAGTTTTATTACATATATATATATATATATATATAGAGAATTCTATACACTTACCCGTATGAATCTTGACATGATTGGCCAATGTGCTTAACTGACGGAAATGCTTAGCGCAATAGTTGCAATTATAAGGCTTTTCGCCAGTATGAATTTTTAGATGATTCGTCAAAGTCGACGATTGACGGAACGTCTTATCACAAACGTTGCACTTATAGGGCTTCTCGCCTGTATGGATCTTAACATGGTTGGTCAGTGTACTCAGCTGTCGAAAGCGTCTATCGCAAACAGTACAATGGAAAGGTTTTTCCGGCTCCCGGCCGCCGCTGCCGCTTGATCCATTACCATCACCAGAATGCTCCCCATGGCCATTGCTCGTATAGTGCGATTCGCCGGTAAGTGTTGTAGGACTATGTGTAGCATTTGCCACCAGATGCGCCAGCGTATGCGATGATGATGTTGGCGGTGCTGCTGGGGGCTGTTGATCCGCAGCGGCTGCTTGCGCTGCCGCGGCCTGCGCAGCTGCCATTGCGGCCGCCTGTGCGGCACTGTGTGCCTCCGCTGTGATTCCGCTCAAATGCATATTAAATGGTAGGGCAATTTCTGTAGGCGCGGGCGGCTGTTGATTGTGTTGCTGCTGTTGTTGTTGTTGTTGCTGCTGTTGTTGTTGTTGTTGCTGTTGTTGTTGTTGTTGTTGTTGCTGCTGCTGCTGCTGCTGTTGCTGATGTTGTTGATGTGCGTGTGCCACAGCAGCCACATGGCTGGCATGACTAGCTAATGTGACCGTATCATTATTATTATTCGCGCTGGTAGTTTGCGGTTGCGCGGCAACGATGACAATGTCACAATTGCTCATCGCCGCAGCAGCCTGATGTGCATGTGGCAGGCTCTTGATATGCATCATCAGCTGCCTAAACACTTAGAACTGGACGTGTGATGAACTGGGCGGGTAAAACGTAAACAGTGGCGTGGGGGGAGCAGGGAGTGTGACTCTAAGCGCGGGATCGTATCTCAATAACAAGAAACTTTGTGACAAGTTTTTTGGCGCGCTGCTCACAAATGCCACGACATGTTGGCTGGCCTGGTTGTGGTTTCTGCTGCTGCTGCTACTGTTATTGTTGTTTTTGTACCAGTTAATGCCTGCGCAAGACAGAGAGAAAGAGAGAGAACAAATATAGAGACAGTTGAAGAAAAAGCGAGAAGGAGATATATTTATAAAGTGACAGATTAGTGATGAGCTTTATAGTGATTTTTTTTTTACTTTTTTCTTGTAACATGTGACAAACACACAATTTGTGATAATTATCCTTGATTTAGAAAGTATTTAAAGAAAATAAGAATAATTTTTTTTGATTTTATATCTCTTTCCAATAATATGTGAATAATTATCGATATCTAGTTCACAGATTGAACCTGTTTAAGTTTATTTGGAAATTTATAGCGGCAATTGTGATTCAATCACGGAATCACTCACCGATATTGCTCAGCTCTGGTAGAGAGTGAGAAAGAGTTTAATTTGAATTAAATTCGAAAGAGAACGAATGCGTGAGTGAATAGTTTGCGGCATCTTTCATCTTTGTTCGATTTTTTTCATTTTGGTTTTTTTTATTTTTATTTTATTTTTTTTTTTTTTTGTATGCAAAAATATGTGAGGAATTCCCAAAAAACTAACTGCGAAATGTTGAGAAATTATAATTCCAATTAAGTTATTCATAGAAATTGTATTGTTATGGCAAAAGTTCTGCGCCCTAACGAGTGTTCAACATAAATTTATAAATTTGATGGCGATTATGCATTTGAAAACGCGCCCAATGCATGTAATTTGAATTTTTGGCTCTGGTTTTTACGTGCGCCGACAGGTTCCACGTTCCAATTGCTGCTGTTGTCACCGTTTCCCCCACTCACACACACACATTAACATACATATGTATATGTATAGGCATTTACACGCAATCAGACACACAAACACACCACTTTCAAATAAATAGCGCACAATACACTTACACATTCACATGTTTTGGGGCAAACTGACAGCGTGTTACTTTCTCGCGAATTACATGTGTTTTTCATCTTTATTACTAGACGGTTTCATACTGTTGCGAAAGTTTTTTAGCCTGTGGACCCAATCAAGGGCGTCCTGTTTGTTCCGTATTTTTGGCGGCGAATCGCGAAGTTAAATTTTTTTCTTTTATAAATCCACTTTAAAGTAGTTTTTCCACATTCGATCTTGTCGTTCACGTTCACGCTCGCGCTTCTCACCTTGTCGTTGCTTTGCCGTGCGGTTGTCCCCCTTTACCCACAAGCGACAACCACTTTCAGTCGACGTCGACGTCTTCACAACGCGCCACTCGGACATACTACACACATATACATATATTAAACACACACAAACTCATACAACATACACATATACGCATACAAATACAAAAACACACACACATAAGCACTCACATTATAACAGCAGCAAAAACCAAAAAACTCTTTTGAGGTTATGGGCCAATTGAAATTTTCACTATTTTTCACATGTTTAATAACACTAAAACATTACAGACGTGCGCTTTTTATTTTGGGCATGTACACTGTGTATGCTAGGCGCGCTCACTCTTTGACCTACCTTTCCATTTTGTGCTGGCGCTGGCCTTTCAGTTTTCTGATTGGATTTTTCGCGGGCCAGGTTATTGTGCACCATGCACTTCTTCCGTTATCAATTATGTAAAATTATTTCTTAAAGCATTTCTTATAGGTGTGTATTAATTTATAAAACGTAGAAAAATAGTAGTAAAATTGTGTTTTTTTTTTGCTTTAACTGTTTGCGTACCAAATAGACGCGAAAGAACTGGTACAAATGACCCGTTGATCTGGTGCAATTTAGAGATGAGTATTTACCTACATGTGACTCGTCACAGGTGGAATTAAGTAACGAATCACCTGCGACAGGTACACACATACCATAAATCAATCAGATTATGATTAATACGCTATTAAACTTTATTTACATATAATTATATGCAATTAATTGATTGGTTTTTCACATCTAGCGATTTTATAAGAATAAAGTATACAAAAGAAAATATTTTTATATTGTGCATTTATGATATTATTGACATTTATATTACCTAAAACCGTATATGATTATTAGTTTTGATTAGAAACGACTTAAACTCAGTTTGTTTGAATTGAGGCTACACAACAAGATAATATTTTTTACATGCGGTTAATAATCAGAAAATGAAAAGAAAGTAAATTTTTATTCCTAAAAACACAAATAGGGTATGTATGAATAGTATATATAATTAAAATTAATGTCCTACTATGGTTGACTTTTACGGTTGACATATCGCCATCTGGTTATTTTGTTCGGCTGTGTCATCTCTAGTTCGAACTAACACCATTGGTACGGTACCATTCACATGTTAACGATTTTCAGAGGTGCATCTGCACCGATAGTAGTTTGTTATCAATTATCGATATAAGTTGTATTAAAACAAGCATTTTTAAGGCGAAATTGAAACTTTAAGTTTATTTAAAATCAAATGCAATTTTGCTTACAAAAGTGTATTTTTTTGTTTGTTCCTTCTTAGTGCGTTTTTTTTTTTATTTATAAAATAGTGCACACTCGCGACGATTGCTGTGCGGTGTTGTCTCCATTTTGCAGGCTAAGCTCGCTGTTGACTTTGTTTTTGTTGTAGTGTGAAGGTTGCGCCGGTGGCGGTGGGTCATCTGCCGAAGCGATAAATAAACATACGTTTATAGGTAAGTCCTGTTATAGACAGTTTAATACCCTGTGGCCAGTTAGACACAAGACAATTATATTCAAAACAATTAAGATATATAAATACTTTTAAATTTTGTTTTACTGAATGTGTTTGTTGACATTCATAGCACTGGCCACAGGATATATCATGGTCTAATGTTATCTATAAGTATATACTTACCCTCGATTTGTACGGCTTTTTCATTGCGACAATTAAGACGCATGCCATCGAGAATCTGTTTGACAAATCCTTTGCTCTCCGTGCTTTGCCTTCTTTGTTGTTCTGTTGAATTTTGCGCGTGGGAATGGGAGCGTTGCTGCTCCAAGGCGCGTATCTCTTCCTGCATGGCCTTCTTTCCACGTTCTACTACCGCATTTAGTGGATCTTCTTCATAGGCATGACTATTGCGGTTCATAGGCTCGAAAGGATTAGCATTGCCATTAATATTGCCGTTGCCATTGCCATTATTAGTGGAATTATGATTTGAGTTCACCGATGCCGTAGTGCGTTCATCTTCCTCCTCGGTGCAATCGCGTTCTGGATCGCCAGAGCCGGTTGTTTCGCTGCTTCTCTTTGTCGGTTTGTTCTCCGGTGTTGAAGATGGCGTTACATTTATATGCGTTTCTTTGGCGGCCTTTATTTGAAATACCGATGAGATATTTTCCTTGGCTCCACGCATTTCGCTGGATATCTTATTGGTCATTGAATCTATGGCTTTGCCCATTGAATCTTTAGTATTGGTCGCCGCTTTCACTGCACTGTTGCCTGCTTGTTCCATGGAATGCATTGCACCAGAGGCCATACGCTGCGCACTCTTGCCTGCCGCATCGACCGCATCTCGTGCACCATCTGCCATGCGTTGTGCACCCTTGCCAGCTGCATCGACTGCGTCTCTGGCACCATTCGCCATACGATCGCCAGCCGCTTCAACTGCATCGCGTGCACCTGTTGCTGCTCTACGCATAACGTTAGTAACGGAGTTGCGTGTCTCCATAAGCTTGGATTCAATCGCATTGCCAGTTTCTTCGGTGGCTTCAATGACGTCTGAGTTTTGAGATGTCACTACTTTGTTAATATGCTGCTCCAACTCTTCCAACGTTTGATCACCATCCGAGTCGACATCTTCTAAAGAATTGATTTGTGGTGTATTGGGCATCTGCTCCTCCACTTTAGCAGTTACATCGATGCCATTATTAATGAAACGTATCTCATTGACTATTTTACTGCTATCCGATGCATCTTTCGTCGTCGTTATTTCCACAGCCAGCTGCTCATCCTCTTCGGTTGGCGGTGTAGGTGTGGATATTTGTATGTTCGCTGGCGCCATATTCTCTCTTGTTGGCAACTCTTCGACAGTTTCCAAACTTTCCACCAGCTCAGGTGAGGTGTGTTCAATTTGATCATGTATCATTGCCGCTTCATAGGAGAAGTTCCTAATGGGTGTTCTCTTAATAGTTGTTGGTGTGCTATCATCACTGCTATCCGGATAGGGTGTAAACGTCTGTTTCTCCTGGTTACCATCTGTTGATAGATTCTCTTTTGTCTGGGATTCGCGTGAACTTGTTGATTCTGTGGGGGATTTCTGTGGTGTTGGCGTATGCGTCGGTGGCGTTGGTAGTTTTGCCATGGATTCTGTTGTTGGGGTTGCCGGCTTAACTGGACTTTCCTCTGGTGCTGACGGTTCCATTTGATCGCTGGGCTTGTTCTCTTCTTTTCTTGTTTCAGTAACTTCCACATCTACCACCTGTTCCATATTCTCTTTCGACTTATTGGCTTCCATTTCCACATTTCCATTTATCTCTTCTTCTAGTTTTGGCATATCCTTTTTATCCATAGTCTGTTCTGCTTGTTGCTCTACATTAGCGTTTATGTCCTCGGATTGTTCCGCTGGGAGATCTTCGGTTTGCTTGTGATTGCCATTATCCTGCAGCTCCTTAGCGATATGCTTCACTGCCTCCAATGTAGCTACACTTGTATTCAATGCCGTTACACTACTTCCCATTGGATCATCCACTGCACTTTCCGTTTCTTGTTCATTTAGTGCGTCTTGTTTTAAAAGACTTCTGCCACTGGCGCTACGTTTCTCCGGGTTATCATTAGCATCCTTTGGCTGTAGCACAAAGCTGCGATTCATATAATTATGAGCATCTGCTGTGCCACCAGCTGTTGCCGAAGAGCTTGATCTGGGTAGACCCTGGACTAAAATATGTTGCTCACCCACAGCTATATCTAGTAGACGTAAATTCTTGAACTTGGAGATCTCCCGAAAGGTCTTCAAGTGATGTCCGCTTTCTGAAAATGTGGTAAAGAACTTGTTTGCCTTGGTAAGCACAGCATAAAAGGAGAAACCCTTCAATAGCTTCCAAATTGGACCATTCTCCTCGCTATCATAATCATAGAAACGTTGAAAGACTAAACTCTTGTTCCTTAATGACTCAAAGCTTCGATAGATATTGCCCACATTGGTAACAATAAAGATCTCGCTAGCCTTGGATATGTGCATAAAGATGATCTGTTCTGTCTGCGAGAGATTCTTCTGTAGTTCCGTGAATTTGGGAAACACAAACTCATTGAGACGTCCCGTTAAAAATAAATTTCCGCTGGATGTTAACACCAGTGTGGATTCTGGTCCGCAGGCAAATTGCTCCACTTTGGCATCCAATATGATTTCCATTGGATGCCCATCATAATCCAATTCCAAGTCACCAAGTTGCTGTTGCGCATTGCTGCCACAACCGATCAATCTTCCTTTGGCTGCAAAATTTAATGGTAAATTTCAAGTCTGAAGGAATTCTAAACTTTACAACATCCTGCACAGGTTACTCACTGGTTAGCACCACAAAATGCTCATTACCCGCCTGTATGGCTATAAAGTTATCCGTTTCTTCATTCTTTGATAGATAATCATCAAACTCCTCCAGACGGAACGGTTTCCGAATGATCGCACACGTTTGTTCCTCTACAACGGCATTAATAAAATGCTGCGTGACATGTGTATCCATTGGGAAGATGTTGCGTCCCGTAAAGAATATCTCGTTGGAAACTATTAAAGGATGAATATATGAAAAAATTAGGCAAATCAAATGTATTCATTAACTCAGTCAAATTCAAAGATTAACGCGATCTAATTGAGGAGTATTGTATCACATATAGTTTTGTTGCCTAAGTTCATGAGCAGCAGGATATAGGATACTAGAATTAATTTAAGTAATGAAACTTGGAGCCAATATTTACAGGATAACAGAGGATAAGTTGTAGAACTTTGAACAACCATAAGGTAACGTTAATACTCTCTGTAAAGCAGAAAAGTTTTCAGGGGGCTGTGAGAACCCTACGAAAACCCTTTAAGAACTTAAGAAGTTAAGTTTTATCTGCAAAAGTTATTTTTATTGCTTTTCAATAAAACAAAAGGCATAACTATATCTATATACAACCACATATATATATAAACCAATTTAATCTATTAATTGTTTATATATATATATATGTGTATGGAGCTTTTCCCCTTCCCTTCATAGTTACCTGTTAAAATGACAGCCCAATTACTGCCAAAGGCGGCATCGCAGACCTTTAAGCCCAAAGTTTTAAGCGATTTAACACAAGTTGGCTTATTGACTATATCACCATTATTGCTGTTGTTGTTATTGTTGTTGTTGCTGTTGTTTTCGTTATTGTTATTGGCGGCATTTTTATGTCCATGCCCGCCAATGCCCAATTGTCCATAGTGATTCTCACCCCAGACAAATAGACGTCCCGATTCTGTAATTGATAAGAGCCTTTTGACATTAAATTTGACCCCTTTTCTAATGTGTTAGTTAGCTTTAATATTCTACAATATATTGATTGTGTATGTCTCTGTCTGTGTGTGTGTATGTGTATATATATGTGTGTGTGTGTGTAACTGCCCAAAAAATGTGCTACCTTCGTCTCAATTCCTAACTGAAACGCTTCGTTTACGTTTCAATTACGAACTCACTTCGGTTTTTGATTTTATTTCTGCTTCTTTATTTTGGATTTCCTAATATATATATATGTATACAATTTATATATATGTGTGTGGTATTCGTGAGTGTGTCCCATATTAGAAGTTAACACCCATTCAGGTTGACCTCATTAGTTGCAGTTGAGTTGAGTTTTTGGTTTAATTTTGAAAGCGCCGCCAATTTGTGTACCGATTTAAGGCTTTTCTTGCCTTATTATATAATGTCTGGCTAACAGTACTAATCTTGGTCAACATTATTAAATCAAATGCGGTTTTAAGGATACCTTTCCTAGAGTAAATCCTTGTTGCTGTTGTTGGGGTTAACATAAAAAGTGAAAGTGCGCTGCATGATTATTATTTAAAGAAAATTGCAGTTAACATGCAACGCGCTTAAGTTGTGGCAACTAAATTTCAATATATAACAACAACAAAAATAGTATACTAAATGTTTAATATTAAACGTATGTAACACAGACAAAACATACACACACACACACACACACACACACACAATAGACACACAACAGACACAACAAAAGACAACGTGTCGAGTCTTGTTGAAACGTGTCCAGTCGCCTCGAAGAGGCAGGTGCTGTGGGGCTATGCAAATTGAATGGGTAGGACAATAAACCAGCTGTCTGTGTGTCTGTGTGTGTGTGTGTGTGTGTGTGTGTGTGTGTGTGTGTGTGTGTGAACTTAATAGACAGACTAACAGATAACTAGACAAACAGACAAACAGATAGAGTGAAAGACTAAAATAAAGAAAAAGAGAGAGAAATATACAGACAAAGACTGCAAAGCTAGATGGAAACTTAAATAGAGTTATATTAGTTAGATATATTCATATATAGAATAGAAGCTGAAGTTAAAAATTTACCGCATATAACTGCACTTTGATGCGGACCGGATATCAGACGTTTAACCGGATCATTTTTAATATAGAAATAACTTTGCGTATTCTCCGCCAAATGAGATTTGCCCAATGTGAATATAGCGCCGGTGCTTGGTATATCCATTATTTATAATTTTATATATATATGTAATGGTATAAATATATATATATCGTTGGATTTGTTTAATAAATATTTAAATTAAATTTTCTGGAATTCGTTTTATCGATTTTAACTTTTAGCATTTTGCATAATTTGCCGGCACTTTTTAAATTTTTGTTTTTGTTCTTACAAAACGTTAAAAAAAAGTAGCAACAAATTTTACACTATTTTCTTTTTTAACAATATAGAATTATTAATAAAATATCATATATATATATATATAGATCTATATAGGATTGTTTTTCTTAATGCCGATATCGGCTTTAATAGTATAACATTTGAGTCTACATGTATCGCGACCCTATTAAATAACGGCACTTGCGGTCAGTTGAACGTTTCAGCGTTTACTGGTCAAGCTCTGTGGCCAGTAAGTTCCTCGTTTCTAGTTAGGACTACTACTACAAACATTTGCACGGACACACACAAGCACAATCACACACATATATACATACAATTATATATACATACACCTACACACACATGCACACCTTTTATACAGACTTTTTTTAAGTTAGCCAAGTCCTGACTGCAAGTGTGTTTGTTTATGTGTATGTGAATGGCTTTGACTGACTTGGCCCCCATAAATATGCTATGAAAATTGTATTTGCTGCTGTTCGCCTGGCTGTTGTTGGTTGACGCCGTCGGCATTTAGCTGTTCTTTCGTTAACTCATTAGACCTGACTTCTAAACCCAATCGCCCTCTCTCTCTCTCTTTCTCTCCTTCACCTTCTCTTTTTCTTCCTATATATATATATATATATATATATATATATATATATATTCTCTTTCTTTGTAATTTATTTTAGACCCTCTTTTGACTATTTTAGTAGCATTCGTAAGTCAACGCGTTAGTTAAAATATTCGTTTAGTAAACGGAACAGAGACAGAGACAGAGTGAGAGTGAGTGAGAGCGACAGCGAGAGCGAGTGAAAAGATTTAAGTATAACCTCAAACTTGATATAATTTGAACAAAATTTAACTTTGATCTCAAACTAAAATACATATTAAATACATACACATATGTTGTGTGCTTTTTGTGTGTATGCTGTGTATGTAAAGATAGGCGTGGCTACGCCCCCGTTGACCGGGTGACATTTGCTAAACAAAAGTTGATGTTTTTTTTGGGTCCTAAAAGTTAATTAATTCGTTTACTTTTTATGCAAAAGAGCCCAAAAAAAAAAGGAATAAAAAAGAAAACGCAGTTAAAGGCAAAAAAAAACTTTATATTTGAATTTGAATTTGGGTCTCACCCACATTTGCTTTTAATGACTCTATGATTAATCACTATTTTAGTGCTAACTTGGTCAATACTTTTCCCTGTTTTTTAGTTATAATTTTGCACCGTTTTGCTTTTTCCCTTTTTGCTTTTTAAATGTCCCAAACACTTGCACATTCGCAGACAATTTGCGTCTCAATTAATTTAATTTTCTTTTTTTCTTTCCAGTTTCATTTCCATTTATAGTTCATTTGTTTTCTTTTATTCAACAAACGTAAGCAATACCCCTTGTAATGTCAAGCCGAACAGCAGCTGTAAGAAGCACTTATAGTTTCCATTATTTAGTTTCATTTAATAGATGCTATCCACTTATATACTATACTCTATTTCAATTGGAAAACAAATTAAATACTTTTGTAAAATTTGTGGTAATTATTGCAATTTGACTTATATATATATAGATATAAATAACATTTGAAGGTTTCCCATAGCAAACTTAAATGGCAAACGATTAGCTTTTATGTCAAATTGTTTCTTGAAAATTGAATTTGCCTTGAACTTTTTCCATTTTCATTTCGATTTTAATAGAAACCTTCTACGAAAAACTAGTTGGTTTTGTTTTCGATATATTACGCATGAGTTTTTGCTTTCTACGTAGCTAAAACTTAATTTCTATAACTTAAATAGTAAGTGTATTATATAAATGATTTCATCAAAAACTATTTAAAATTATGCAAATTTCTTTCTATCTTCTATTAAAATTTAGAAAATTTTATCTTTTTTCGTGAATTTATTAACTCTGAACATCATGAAAATTGTTAAAATTATGAATTTGTAATAAAATTTGTTAATAATGCTAACAATTTTGCATTATTAGCTATATATTTGCATTCAAAGACAATTTTTTAGTTCGCGATCATTTCGAATGCCCGCTAGATGGCGCCTCCTACGCAACTGCCACGTATGAGAGCAACAAATGCTTAAAATTGTTACTAATTTGTTGAGTTTTTTGTGCAAATTAAGTTAATTGTGTTCTTGCCTTAATAATGAACAGTAAAACTTACAAATAAACCTAAAATACCTATAATAATATAATAATAAGCAAAATAATAGACCAAAAATGCAGCTAAAACGATAATAAACTGAGATGAAGATTGGTATAATATGTACTATAACTTATATTAATGCTTATGTAAGTTAAAGCAACTGAAGTTTAATAGGAAATAATAGTAAAATAAAAGCTTTAATTTAATATTGTAAAATATTTAATTTTATAAATGATATTTAATGGATTTGCATATCGTTTGAAGTAAAATCATTTTCAACTCTTTGTTGCATTTATAAAGGGATGAAATTTCACTTTATATTTGGTTAAAATAAATATATATATATATATATATATATCTATATATATATATAGTTAAAAGTGTTTTAAGTCCTATCTACTAATTTTTTATCTTAATTACCATAATTTTCTCACTTTTTTTAATTAAGTTTAAAGTTATAAATTTATTTGAAACTAACTAAAAAAATTTGTTTCAAACTTTTTTATTCTGACAATATTTATTTTATATTCTTCTGTTATTGTTGTTGCTGTTGCTTTAAAGGCCACTAATCATACTTTATATTTATCTGCTGACTCTATTTGTGATCTATGGTATATATATACATATATAATATATGTAGTATAACCCATAGAGAAAAACAACATGATATATGAGTACTACGAGTATCTGACGGGTGTGCCCACATTTTGTTTTGCCTCTTGTTTGGCTGTAGACACGCAGACTAACGGTATAGATATATTTGATATTATATATATGTAGGATTATAGATATATATATAAATATATATGCGTGTGTGTGTGTGTGTGTGTGTGTTTATAGTCTGTGTAATTTATGAGTATCTTCGTCCTACGACTTTGTGTATTAACACTGCACCACGTTGTTGCCATCAGTTGGTTGTGGTTGCAGGTGGTGTCAGTTCTAATGGTTCAACTTGCAACTTGCAACCTGCCGTTGGCTGTTGCTGCTGTTGTCGATGTTGTTGCTGGTGCATGCCGCCAATTTCAATATGTGTGCCGACTGTCGGGCCAATGTGCCAGTTACATTGTAACCTCCAACCCTTTTTATTATCCTTTTAGCTTGCTTAAAGGCAAATCTTATATGAATGGAAATTTGTACAAAAAGTCGCGTTACATTTGAACCCGAACAGAGGTCAGCATTACAGGTTTTCTTTCTCTCTCTCTCTCCCCCCCCCCTCTCTTATCTCTCCTGTTTTAAGTAACTTAAATTATACCTAGTTTTTTTTTTTTTATGTGACAAGTTAATAATATCTAACTGGTTCAATGAACTTCTTAAGAAACGTCTTCAATGCTGACGTAAATCCCATTTTTAATACAGTATTATAAACAGGTGTATAAAGTCTCAAGTTGTCTCTCTTTTTCGCTCCTTCAGTCGCCCTCTGGCGCTGTCTTCTCTGTCTCTCTGGTTTTCCATGAAATGCCAAATGGTTTGACAAATCAATCGATGTTTTATGTTAACTCAATTTCAAGTTGTCACTCACTTTTTCTACATCTACTTCTACTTCTATTTCTACTTTTACTTCAATTCTTCTTCTTATATTGTCCGGTTGATTGAACTTTGAGAACGCGAGTTCACAGTAATTCAAGCAAAACAATCGATTTAACTTGGCTAATACTGGTGGATGGACTGCTATTAGCCAAAAATAAATGAAAATTATTTTACTGACCTTCAACAGC
The DNA here is from genome assembly GCA_037044455.1 of Zygothrica quintamaculata. Taxonomy (NCBI): domain Eukaryota; kingdom Metazoa; phylum Arthropoda; class Insecta; order Diptera; family Drosophilidae; genus Zygothrica; species Zygothrica quintamaculata. The sequence continues at coordinate 73,542 of JBAMBS010001288.1, forward strand.
GGCTGTCAAGTCTTAATATATCTAACTGAATCATAAAGAAAAAAACAACCCAACTGGCATTTCTCTATTTTATTGGCAAAATGTATTTCAATTGTGGGAAGAGCGCACGAAAGTAGTTGGTAAAAAGGTTCTTTGAAAACTTTTTCAAAGAATTTGATCAAATTCAACTTAGACTCATGGGAAATTTGGTATGTGAGATATGAAATAATCTTGAGATATTCCATATACATTCCTGAGAATAATTATGCTCTATATCAAGATCTATCCGACTTAATGCTATGAAATTTGGTATGCGCCTTCCTAAGTATATATTTAATATATATGCGTATTCCTCAGATTATACATGTTTAGTATGCATCACATAAACTCAACTTGAACTCAGCATCTACTATGGATAAACTTATGAAATTTGTTATGTAACTACCTATAATGGTATTATTTGAAACCAAAGTATGCAACTGTATGGTGAGTGAATATTCTTTTCGATTTTCACTTGTCTGTAATGCTGATATCTTGTCTCTTTGTACTAAGTTATTTTAAGCTGAACTATTAAAGGTAAATCTATCAAATTTGTTATGTGGTTTCGTATAATAGTAATAGATAAAATGTTTGTATAAGCCGAAGATGTATCTAAAAATATATAGACACAATTATTAGAGCAAATCTACATAAGAAAATTGCCTTAAGTTTAGCTTAGGATGTTATGCAGCCAAGACCATTAAATTAGGTATGTAACTTTCTATATCTATTATATATATAACTCTAGTCATGTTTTGGATGATAATTAGATATATGTAAAAGTATGTACTTCATATATATATATATAGTATCTGATTCATATAATTCAAAGAGTTGAGATGCAAATGCTCAATTCTCTGTGAAGCTGAATATTTACAGGATAATTTAATTTATTTATATATATCGGATTTATCAGTTTTGACTATTTTATCAGCTGTGCAGCTTTGTTAATTTTTCCTCATTACTGCCGAAGCCCAGCATTAAGAGTTTTATTTGTGCGCATTTTCTTGAAGTCCTTTCGATTTGGGCATTTCTTTTAATTTTTGTTATTTCTTTTTCGTCTATTTTTTCTTTTTTTGTTTTTCTCCTATTGTTTGGGTTGTTGGCTTGAAGTGGAGTTCCGTGTGCTTTTCATTTCGTTTGCTTGCAGTTTATTTGGTTAACCCTCAGGTTGACCGACAGTAGAGAAATTTGAGCCACAATCGCAGCACGTTTTGGCTTGGCGAATTTTGTTTTGTTTTTTTTGTTTTGTGTTTACAAATTATGAAAAGCCAAAGTGAAAGTTGAAAAGGTGAGAAGGTGAGAAGGAAAATATGTTATGTTATGTTCTGTTCTGTTATGGTGTCCAAAAGTGTCCTGGATAATAATAACGCAACACTATGCTCCTTATTCATATAACACAATGTCAACGTGTCATGAGCACGTTTCTTCAATTTACTTAAGTTTCTTTTTTATGTTTTTTCCCTTTGCTCTTGCGTGGCTTTTGTGATTATTTTGGGGTGCTGTGCTGGCCTTTAGTCTACGGAAATAAGAAAAAAAAATATAATTCTATATATATGAAAATTAGCTGGAAATTAACTGCAAAACCAACTAAAATGTAGTCTACTTTTCTGCGTTTGACAGGGAAAGGGACAACAACGCTATAATTACCGAAGCATACAATGAATGAAGAATGTGATGGTAAAGCAGAAGCAACAACTATGCAGAAAGAGAAGGAGAAGCAGGAGCAGGAGCAGGAAGAGCTAGGCAAAAGCAGCGATAGCATTGCAAAGGAAAATCAAGAAGGAACATTCAAATTTAGTCAGAATGACCAGACGACCGAAGGAGAGAGTAAAGGTTCTAACTCAAACTCAAACTCCAGTGAATCCGATGTGCCTAAAGCGAAGCAAAAAATTGAGGAGAAAGCGCCGAAAGTTGGACAGAGTGAAAGTGTTTCAATGGAAACCTGCGATGCCACGCAATCCGTTGAGCCTGAAAAGAAAAGTAATACAGTAGCCACTATGGAAACGAAAGCCAATACTAATACCAACACCAATACCGACACCGACACCGACACCGACACTAACACCAGCATAGCAATTGCAGCAGCTGCTACAGAAAGTGACAAGAAGAACTTAAAGCACACAATCAATTGCCACACAGCAGGCAGCATTACAGCTGAGAGTGAAACAAACTCACAGCAGGACTTCGCGTCATATGAACAGCATGTGAGCTATGCGGCCGATGGTGGCGCCATCTATACGGATCCAAGTTCAAAACAAAAATACAAATGGTGCTACACAACAAACAATTGGTTACCTTTAACTGCTGATGAGGCGGCAAGTGCTGGCAATCTATATGAAAATGAGCACTATAAATGGTGTCAGGAGACGCAACAATGGCTGCCAAAGGATACGAAAGCAACAACAAATACTGAAACGGAACACTACAAATGGGATGAAGAACAACAAAAATGGTTGCCAAAGCAACAACAACAGCAGCAACAGTTGCCACAAGCAGCACCTGGCCAAGATGTAACCTATGGTGTTGATGAGAATGGTGATCGCACCTATACAGATAAAGATGGTGTTGTCTTCTTTTGGGATGTGAAGAAATCTGCATGGTTTCCAAAGATTGATGACGATTTCATGGCACGTTATCAAATGAACTATGGTTTCATTGATAACACCAGTGCGGGTGAGCGTGAGAAAGCGGAACGAGAAGAAGCCGAAATTAAACGCAAAGCCGAAGAACTTAAACGCATGACAGCCGAGGCGCAGGCAGCAATGAATGCACCCACATTGGACAAGAATGGTGTGCCAACAGTGTCAACAATAGGCAAACGAAAGGCACAGGAACCACCCAGTAAGTATAACTGAATGGAACCTCTTCACTTACATAAGTAATCCTTGACTTGTCTTATAGAATGGTTCGAAATGGATCCGCAACAGAATACCAAAGTTTATGTCTCCAATCTGCCACTGGATATAACGCTGGATGAGTTTGCCGAGCTGATGGGCAAGTGTGGTCTAGTCATGCGAGATCCACAGACACAAAAGTTTAAACTCAAATTGTATACAGAGGCAGATGGACAGATCAAAGGTGATGGACTATGTGATTATATCAAGGTAATTTGTTGTTATTGTTGCACTTCTAGGCACTTTCTTACGGACTTAATAAAGACTCTGATGACTTTAATAAACTGCATTGTGTGTTCAATGTAAGATATATATATATATATATATATATATATATAATTACCGTTGTATGCTCAACTTTTATCCTACAGCTTGAAAAGCTAGCTCTTGATCTACTTAGTTGCTATTTAAGTCGAAAATACTGTAGCTACCTTCAGAGATATGTTCTTGCACATCCTTAAGAACATATATGGGAATGTCAGCTATACTATGCAGGAACATGTATTGACTTGTACGTTTTATTTGGGAGCTACTGTAGTCTGTTTCACATATCTCCAATATTATTCATGCATCTCTTTCCATGCACTCAATAAAGAGAGATGAAAAATATGCGATACTGTCAAAGATATAGATAGATATATATTTATACTTCTGAATTATTAAAGTGTGTTGTATGCTTTGTTCAATTGATAAAGTATCAACATGCAACATGTGGCATATCAATTTTATTACGTATGCCGTGCACTGAAATCTCATTGAATGTGATATATCTTAAGATGTTTCCCGTATAAAATTACTTTATAATTCTAAGCTTTTTAAATAGTTTTTATTTCATTCATTTCTAATAATTAATTTAATTTCCTTTTAATTTCAATTTTTCACTTTTTTACTTATTTTTTTTTTAATTTTGCTTTACTTTATTTTACTTGATTCACTCTTTACGTACTTTTAATAGCGGCTAAGCTACGTACTGTAAGTTCAAGTGCTTATCTTCTTCTTATAAGGCTCAATTCAAAAAGTTATCGATATATTGAATTATCAGAAGTTGTGTAGAGAGTGAGTGTAGAGCTTAAGTGCACTCAGAGCAGATTTATATCGGAAAACTTGGTGAAAGCCAGAGTAAAAATCATTCCTTATGAGTAGCTCTAACTACAAGTATAGGGTATATCGATAGTCATTAAATTTAAGGGGTATTTTGTTTTCTTATAAGTTAAAAACAAAAATTCCAATATTTTTTTTTGTTTAGGATAATTCTTTTTCTTCTCAGTGTTTTGTTTAAAACTTTATTTGTTTTTCATTTTCGTGTAACTAAATTAAATTTTGCTTGCATTTTTATCAATGACATTTGAATATTTTGCAATATATTATTATAAATAATTATTATTATTATTATTGTTATTTTTATTATTACGTGAAGCTTTATATAGAGCTCATAATATATATATATTGTAGTTGTTGTTGTTTTATGCTTTCTTTCCCATAATTATATATATATATATATATAAATATATATTTTTAGAGAGTTCTTTTGACTATATGATTGGCTGTTTTGCTTGATTCTTTAATATAATAATAATATATCGATAGCTTTTTGTATATTTTATGTTTTCTTTATTAAAATTGGTTATCTTGTTTTCTTATATATTTTCTTTGTTTTCCATTTTCTCTGTGTATTTGTATTTCTTTTTCTTTTCCTTTTTTAATAAAAATGCATTTTACTTCGCTACAAAAAATTGCTTTTCATATTTAAATTTCCTCTGCTACTTTCGCTTTTCTTTTTTTCCTTACAAAAAAAAAAAAAAATTAATGATGATAAGATAATATATATATATATAAAAGAATTAAAAATATTATGTCACAAGAGAGCAGGCGATATATTAAGATATAGAAATAGGGAAAGATATATTTCTTCTTCTTTTTTGTTTGTTTTAATTTTTGTTTATATTTTTCTTCTTTTTTTTTTTTGAGGTACATATTAAAAAATACAATAAAATTTACATTTAAACATAAAATAATTATTAAATATATATAAAATATATATATGTATATATATATATAAATATATATATACTTTACATAAATGTATATGCGGTATATATATACCATATATATATATATATATATACATATATAAACATAACCTAATTAGTTAGTTGATTTCTCCACATTTTGTTTTGTTTTGAATGAAAAGGATTCTCCTTTGTTAGTGTAGCTTGGTCTTCTGTGTTATAGATAGTTAAATACCAAGTTATAGTATATGAGATAGACAAAGACAGAGCGAAGACACAGATAGTGAGACAGTGAGACAGTGAGAGAGAGAGAAAGACTGAGTTAGATAGAGATAGTTAGCTGTGGAGTTGATATTTTGCGCCATTTTTTTTCTTTTTCTTTGAAAAGCTTTAAAAATATTTCATTCAAAATTAAAGACATTTTACTTTTAAACCTCTTTCTGCATTTATGCTTTTCTCTCAGTGTATGTAAGCTATAGTGCTTAGTAAATATTTTTTTTATTTCTTTAAGTGTTTTTGCATATTGTGCGATTTATAATTTATTTCTTATTTTCTTTTTGCCTTTGTTTTTCGATTTTTCATTTGGAGATTTTTGTGTTTCATTTAAAATGCTTAATTTTCCTTTTTTTTCTTTTGGTTTTTCTTTTCTTTTCTTTTTTTGCCATTTTTTTATTTTTTTTTGGCTATTAAGGAAACATTGTGTGTCGGTGTGTGTGTGTGTTTGTGTGTAATTATATATGTTTATGCTATTCCTATAGTTGTTTATCATACTTCATATGTTCATATATATATCTATATATATTATATATATAGATATATATATATATCATTTCATATCATATCATTAGCTGTACATTGCTATAAAGAGCTGTTGCCTTTTCAATTTCTGCATTATTTTCTCTATTTGCTTTTACTTTTATTTGTAAATAATACTTTTATTTTTGTTTGATTTTTTTTCGTGTGCTTCAATAAAATCAAAAAAAAAAAAAAAAAACAAAAAAAGTCAAAACAAAAAGATTTCTTTTTCCTTTTCTTTTACTTCTAAAAATCTTCTTTACGATATGTTTTTTTTGTATTGTTTTTTTTTATTCTTCCTCTTAGTGTTTAGTATGTGTGTGTTGCTGTGTATGTGTGTATGCCTAGACTCTGGTTTACTCCATTTCGTTAAGCCTAATGGCCTCCTGTATCCTTTTGAGCTTCTTTTGCTCCTGAGCCTTTAGCTGCTTCTCACGCAGCTGCTTACGCTTCTTACGCATCTCAATAAACTTCTTTTGGTCCTCGGGACTTAAGGCAGCAATACGTGAGGCATACTGACGACGCTTCTCCTCCATTTGGGCAGCTACATCGGCATCAGCCATCTTCTTGGCTACATCATTTTTCTTCTTTAATTCCTCTGCCTTGGCTGCGGCGGCGGCTTGTTCCGCTTCCTCGCGCTGCTTGCGTTCGTGTTCGGCGCGCTCGATGTCTTCTTTGAGTTGACGATTGCGTGCATTCTCCTCCTCTTCCAGCTCCTCCCGTATACGCTTCTCCTCTTCAGCTAAGTGACGCTCCTCAGCCTCGCGTTGTGCTATTTCAGCTTGGCGTTGTCGCTGCAAAGCTTCACGCTTTTCATTCTCCTCTTTGAGTTGCTTCAGTTCGCGTTGCTCGAAGCGACGTGTCTCCTCGAGACGTTCCAGTTCAAGACGTTTCTCCTCCTCCTTCTGTTGACGCTGTATCTCCTCTTGGCGTCTACGTTCCTGTTCCTCTAGCCGTTCCTGTATGTCCTTTTGTTCGCGTCGCTTTGCCTCATGTGCCTCCTGTAGTTGCTTTTCCTGCTCAGATTTTGCTTCTTGCAGGCGCTGCTCGTATTCCTCACGTAGACGCTTTTCTTTGGCTAAACGCTCTTCGGCATTACGACGATCGGTTTCCTCCTGTTCGGCCTTTAGCTTGCGCAGCTGTTTCTCATGTGCCTGACGCTCCTCCATCTCGCGTTCTCGTTGCTTCTGTAGTCGCTCCTCACGCAAGCGCAGTGCTTCGCTGTCGGCGACACGTTGGCGCTCCTCCTGTGCATGTTGTTGCTTCAGTTGTTCCAATTTACGTTCGTTTTCCTCTTTACGCTGCTCGTCCTCTCTGCGTTTCAAATCCTCCTTACGCTGCTCTTCCTCGCGGCGCAGCTGCTTCTGTTCCTTTTCGTATTGCTCTCTCTCATCGCGTTCTTTCTTCTGTTGCTGCTCAATGGCGCGCTGACGGATTGCATCGGGTTCGCTTTGTGGCTCGTGTTGTTGCACTTGTGCACGCTCATGTTCCTGACGCATCATTGCCTCTTCGGCCAGCTTACGACGTCTTTCGGCTCTCTCCAAACGATGACGTTGACGCTCACGTCTATGCTGCTTCCTGCGACGCTCCTTCTCCCGTTGACGCTGCAATTTGCGATCATATGCGGTCATCTTCTGTTGTGCTGTGGGCGTTGGTCTTTGGCCTGCAGCTGTTGGAGCTACGTCGTTGTTCATGATCAATGGAACAGGTGCTAAAGTTGTCGTTGGTGGATGTGGTGGACGTGGACGACGTCTGGGGAAATTGATGTCATTGGGATGCGTTGCGGGCTTTGGTCTGCGATCTCTCTTGTGACTGGGAATGATCATATCCTCAGCGCTGCCTTCGGCCTTAACCCGTCGATGGTATCTGTAAACAAAATTAGATATATGAATTACTGGAAGTTCTAACTGTTAACATATAATATAAAACTATTAAAGTGATGTTGTTAAAGGGATTCTGTTAAGGTAATACTAAGACGCTACTTTACTATACTCTCTATACTCTTTCATTGCAGGTGGAATCTGTAAACTTGGCTCTAGAGATACTGGATGAGTACAATTTGCGTGGGAATAAGATACGAGTGCAGCGAGCACAGTTCCAGATGCGTGGAGAGTATAATCCAGCTCTGAAGCCCAAGCGTAAAAAGAAGGATAAGGAAAAGTTGCAGAAAATCAAAGAAAAGTAAGAAAAAATATATTGAATTGTAATCAAGTGCGAAAAGTAACTCAATTATTTCATATATATATATATATAAATTTACAGATTGTTTGACTGGAGACCCGATAAGATGCGTGGAGAACGTTCAAAGAATGAGAAAACGGTTATCATAAAGAATCTCTTCACGCCTGAGATCTTTGAGAAAGAAGTAGAACTGATATTGGAATATCAAAACAATTTACGTGAAGAGTGCAGTAAATGTGGACTTGTGCGTAAAGTGGTCATCTATGATGTGAGTAGAACTAGTATATGATCAGAGAACTATAACTCTAGCTATCATTATATTTGTAGCGACATGTCGAGGGTATAGCACAAATTAATATGGGCACACCGGAGGAGGCCGATGTGGTTATACAGATGATGCAGGGACGTTACTTTGGACAACGTCAACTCAGTGCTGAGCATTGGGATGGCAAAACAAAATACAAGTTAGTTTTAAACAACTATTTTTAGTTAGTTTCTTTAGTTAAATCTGTCTTATTATTTGCAGAGTTGATGAATCAGCTGCTGAGGCAGATGAACGTCTATCAAAATGGAATGAGTATTTGGCAGCTGAGGATGCAACCAAACAGGAGGCAGAAGACACGCCTTCAGGCAGTCCTCAAGCAAACATAGATACCTCTGCCTAACATTAAGTATTTTTTGTGTTTTTTTATTATCATATAATATAAAACTAACAGTATTTTATTTATAGGTTTGTGGTAATTTTTTGTTTTGTTTGTATTTTGCTGCAAAATTACCTGCGATCCTTGCCATGTCGATCGATGACCTCCAATACGACCTCATTGGCCAACGCATTTGGATATGTTATATTCCAGCGATTATAGATCTTATAACGATTCGCTTCACTCACTTTTGGCATTTTGTGCTGGCAGATAAAACGCAATTTCTCCAAACAAGAGCGTGCCGACCAGCGATACTTCAGACTTGGATCATAGACGCCGCAGTGTGTATCCAATGGTTTGCTGTTTGATGTGACATTAGATGCATATAGTTATAAGTTTGTTGCTTTAATTTTACATCAATGAAACGATGCAAACACATAAATAATAAAACAAAAAAAACACTCAAAATTTAACATACTTTGGATCCATTTGACTAAATGCATCATAGGTCAAATTGCGACCACTGAAGCTCCATTGCCAGAGATTGTTATGATGATCGTAGGTGGCACCAATCCAAATTGGATCATTTTCTATATGAATAAAGATCAAAGTAGAAAATTATATATATTGTTATTTGTCTAATGTAATTGGAATAAGTTCATAATTTGTGCTAGTCTTTGGCGTATTGTTGCTGTAAGCCTCATCTCAAATCTTTCTGGAAATGCCTTTTTCTTTCAACTTCTTTTGTACTTAAACGTAAACCAAATATATTTATAACTTAATTATATATAATTTTCTGTATAACAATATTTATAATTACTATGAAATCTACTCTAATTAGTTTATTTCTTGCATTTGTTATTTGCCTTAAGCTTTGCACACTCTTTTTTTATACATTTCCTTCTCATGTTTAACTTTTACCTTCTATACTTTCTCTTACATTTCATATTGTCCACAGTTTTATTCTACAGTTTCTTTAAACATTCATTTAAAATATAAATTTAATTAATAAACTATCTTCTCCACAATTCCTACTTTGTTTTCATTTACTTGTACTTTGGTTTTTATTGTGTTGATTCTAGTTTGATATTTCATTTTTGTTATCTATTAAGAAGTGTTAATTTTTCTTATCTTTTAAAAAGTGTTCTTTATATTCTTCTCTTAATATTGCTAATTAATTAACTTATACTATATTACTATAATAATAATAATAATAATAATATTTAGTTAAACTGTTGAGTCGATGAGCCTAGTTGCTAGGCTCCTTATCTTTTAGTTATATTATTTTTTATTTAATTATTCATTCCTAATTTAATTCATATATTATTTCTTTCTGTCTATTATTGATATATTCTATCATATTGTATTCCCAAATCTCTTTTGAACTTGTTCCCTTATGTTGTACAAACATTCTTTCCAACTGTATACATTGTACAGCTTTTTATCATTCAACATTTTTTAACATTTGGATGCTTAACTTTTCCACTTCTCTTTTAAAGCTTAAGTAAAACTATTCCAATTAAATCAATTTATATAATTTTATATTTCCTATCAATTAAAACAATGAATTCTCAATATCTTTTACTTCTTCTATAAATCGTAAACTTCCTGTTTATATTAGTTTATCCTTTTAAATGTATTTTCTTGCTTTATTCCTTATTCATCATCTCTATCTCTCTCTTTACTTACCGCCTGATTGTGCATCCTGTTGCTGTAGATAGGTTCTTAGCTTACGATCTGCATACTTCGTTGGTTCGGCTAGATTGGCATTTTTATCCTTGCAAAAGAAATGCGCATCTAGCCAGCTGCTGCGCTGTTGCACCAATGAGTAGCAATCGGTGCCAACGCGCTGGAATTGCGGTGGGCACATGGCATACATACGACGATTGTGTGGCCTGGGTGTGGTTACTCCCTCACCTTGTGGTGAGGGGGAGTTGGCAAAGTTGACACCAGCGCTGGCAATGCTTGAATGCATTTCTGCCTGGCCTGTATGTGCCACTGCAACATATATGGAAAACATTAATTATCTTTGAACTATGTGGCGTATACGCAATGTACTTACATAAACCTAAGATAATAACTAAACAGTTGTACATTATGCAACGATAATTACGGCTGCAAGAGGATACCATATTGAAGTTTCTTTAGATACTATTTTAACGTGGAATTGTTACTCTTTTTGGACAAGTGTCCAAATTGGCCAATTGGCAAATCGCTTAAACTTGTTGAAGCGCTAGAGGGAAAAAAGAGAAGAAAAATGTGATTGATAATTAGTTTAACACGCCTTAACGCTTAACTCATAATCATCTGATTTATATATCAGCTATATAAATCAACTATATATAAACTGTATATTCACTATAAATCATCTACTATATAGCAGGCATGTATCATGTAAATAATATTCATAGAACCAAAAGATTTGCATGAATGTTAATTTAATGCAAAGCAAAACCAAAAACATAGCCAAAAAACGCCAAACTAACAAATGTTTCACATGATGAATGTGCCTTATTCGATGCCAACATCAACATCAACAGAAACAGCAACAGCAACACCAACATCGCAGTCGACGTCAACATCGACGCCGCTGCTAACGTTAACGTAAAGACAAATTGAGCTGACGTAAAAATAAAATTCTTGAAAAGATTTGTTTGATTTATTAACGTTTCATTTATAAACAAATTTAATGCTAATTTAACTGGCCAAAAAGCATTGCCAGTTAACCGTAGAAGGAGCCAAGTATTAGCTCGTGTCTTGGCCAACATTTATGGCCAAAATATCTGTATGTGTGTCTGTGTGCTGTACTGTGCTGTGCTGTGTGTGTTGTGTGTGATATTTCACTTAACACTTTTATACATTTGTTAGCTACTGTTGTACCTGTTTAAATTTGTTGTTAATTTTGTTGTTAAATTTATTTATTTTTTTTTATAGACTCTGCACACATACAAGCAAACATATACTTACTGTGTTGTTTGTTAAACAAGTTGAGCTACTTATTTGGTTAAAAATACAATGACTGAAACTCAAATTTTTCAATTTGTTTAATCTGAGCAATAACCGATTTGAAGCTTTTCTCAATAATCAAACAAAGAACTGGTTAAATTGATTATAATTAAGAACGAAAAGATTTATTTATAAACTTGAATACGAAGAACTAAAAATATTCAGCTTTTTGCAATTTCCTATAAATTCTGTTACTGTTTTACTTTTAAGCCTGCAATATGCATAAGTTTCTATTAGATAAAAATAAAATTAAAATAAAATATGTTCAAATATAAAGAAACTAGTTCTTATGAATAACCAAATTTGTTCTGTTTAGCTTTGATAATCACTTAGATCTAAGCTAAACTTTTTATCTATATATATACTTGTTCTACATTTAAGACATTTGATTTCAAAATTTCGCTGCATACTTTGCGGCTTTGATAAATATTTCGTTATAGAACACAGAGGTATGTATAAATTAGGTACAGAGTTATATAGGGTAAAAATATACGATTGTAGTAAAAACAAAAGAAGTTAGATTAGTATGGAGAAAGCGAGTAGAGCTAATGATGGGAAGGATAAGAAATATAGAAGTAAGAAATATTGACAGAGCTGTAGGAGTTGAAAGAGTGTTAATTAGTTAAGGTAGGAAGAATATAATTTGGATGTAGAGAATGTGGAAAAAGAATGAAGCTTGAGAATTGAAGTTAAAGGAATCCCAAGAAAGTATAAAGCGAAGATTGAAAGGTGAAGAAGTAATATTTCAATTAGTGAAAAATAGTAAAACTTAATTGCAATTCAATCGAACGCGGAAGTAAAACTTTTCTTGTCATTTTTCTCTTTCTCCTCAATTCATTCAATGCTATTGCTCAGTCGTCTCTCTAGCTTGAGAGATTGTGTCATTGCTGTGTAATTGAGCCATTTGAGTCTGGATTTTAGCCACAAAACGTGTCGTATAGCTTCTGTTGGCCATACGAATTGCCATTTCTTTCGGCTTCAAAGACAAAACGTGCAAAGCGTCATTTCCACTCAGCTAATCATATATAATTTTTGTTGTAAAATAATTCATGCCTGTGAACAGCAAATAGCACACCGCTAACACACATCATACATACATATATATATATATATATGTATACATGTATAATACAAAGTGCCGCCAGGGCAAGTCTTTGGATCTTAAGTTGGAAAATTGCCCCAAGCGACTACAACGCGACGCACAACTCGCTTGACGGCTATGGTAGACACAACGGCTTTGGCTTTGTAACTGTGGCCAATGCCAGCTTAATGCCAATACTGAGCCAAAGTTATAGTCACAGCTACAGCTGAGCCAGAGTTGATGACAAAATTCCACAATGATGACGACTGAAATGTATATTCCGTTGACATTGGCAATGGGCCCATATTGTCGCGTAATTATTAAGTCTTTTGCGTATGTGTTTTTTGTGTAGTTGGGTCTAGACCTAGGCCTAGATATTGTTTGTATAGTGTTCATAAGTAGACGCCAGGGTAGTCAACACCCACAATACAATAAACTTAAATAAACACACAAACACACACACACACATGAATACAGAGCTCGTAAATCCACTCGTAAAACTGTTTGTTGTATTGCAAGTGGGCGATGTTTGACTGATTTATTGCTGCCGTTTCATTGCAGCTCGCTGTGTGTGAGACACAACAGCAACATCCACACATAGCAACAGCAACAGCAACACACAACAGCAACAATACGCAAAACATTCGTATGACATTCGATGACAATCCATAGATACTCGCATCCAACTGTATGTCTGGCCTGCTCGGCTCTGCTCTGGTGTGGCCTTGATCTTGAACTTGTTGGGCGTGTCTGGGTTTGGGACTGGGACTGGCTCTGGCTCTGGCACTGGTTGTGAGTTCCAGTTTCAGTTTTTGAGTTTAAGTTTGAATCTGGCTTATGGTTTATGGTTTATTACAGCATCGCAATCGCATCCGAAACTAACAGCAACAAAACATCAACAGCCACAGCTGCGATTAAGTCACTTTCGATATATATTTTTTTTCTTTGCCTTAGTTTCGCCCCCTTACTTCCTGCCTCGGCGAAAATGTGTTTTTAATTTGAGTTTTTTTTTCTGATTTTGTTTTTACTTCAAGAGCAACAAATCTTTAACAAGTTCTGAGGAAACATAATCATTAAAAAGGCCCACAGATAAATGACAAAAACTCACATGAATCAAATCAATCAAGAAACCAAAAAGGCTTATGAAATATAAGAAACAAACAAACACCCAAAATACAATTTAAGCCAATATACGACTGTAAAATACTCTGTACAAATAAAGCTATAACAAGAAAGAAGTTGTTGTTGTTTCTCTTGAATAAATAAGGATCTTTGATGGAGTTAAGTATAATGTGAAATCTTTCTGTAGTTGATGGATGAAGGCCAAAAGCAGTACCAATGTGCCCTTTAGCCATATTAGATAGCTTTAGACTTTTAGTTCATATAGCAAAAAGATCACTGACATATTCAAGGACTTATATACAGACTTTAAGCGAAGCAATATCATACCCTATATAGCTTAAGCTTAAAGCATATTTCACTTTGGGTTAATCCTTAGCTCTGAGAGCGTATGTTATTTTTCTGTTGTTGATGAATTTGCGCAGAATTTGAAATAAATTTTTGTTTCTTTATAATTTGAAATCATATATATATATATATGACTATATATATATTTAAAATTTTGAGAAATGAGCAAATTATATTTTTTTTTTTTTGTTTTGCTTGATAAATGAGTTAAAAGGGGTAAGGACAAAGTTTAAATGTTTTCATATTTAGTTGCATATAAGAATAATAATGATAAAAATAATAGGAAGTAGTAAAACTTAAATGAAAATTTTACTTACAAGTCGTTAAATGCCTTTTGACAACATACTGAATGATAAATGGTAGCAATATGAATGTAAACAA